>JAPYZA010001422.1:0-23677 GCA_030522685.1 Eupelmus azureus | reverse complement strand
CATATTTCATAGGAAAGGTATAATTAGACTATCAAATTTTATCTGATAAATTCTATAAAGAAATGATGGAAACATATCGCGAAGTTGCTCAATGATCTAATTAGGAAGCCATATAGTAGATGGCTCAACAAATGCCTTATGATAAATTAAAAAATTATAATCTAGAATCCTTATTTAAAATTTCACAGCATTAATTTTTCTGATAAAAATTTGTGTAAGATTAATAATTAAATTAGAATAATTATAATCAGAATTTAGTGCACACATGAAGTACACTTACTATATATATCTAGTTCGCTACATCGACGGGAATTTGTCTATTAATTTAATAGGTACGCAAGGCTAAGAATAAAAAAAAATTGATATTTCAAGTTTTAAAAATAAAATTTTATATGCAAAAACATTAAATTTAATAACTCTTGAACTTTTCCATTAAAGCAGGTATAATCCAATTTTATGGAAACTTTACTCGATTAATGAAGTAAATTTTATAAGAGATGCGGGAGAGGTTCGCCGCTTGAAAAGGCAATAATCTCGAGGCAATTCGGCGGATATATTTTCCCAGACACCTTCTTAACCATAAATTACGAGCTCTTCGATTTCGTCGCGGCTCGCGTCGTTTATAGATTATACTCGTTTTCCGCGCAGTACTCATGAATAATACATGCGAATAAACGACGATGAAAAGAAGCGCGGCTGCCTATATGAGGCGCCTCGAAACACGCGCATCGCGGCGTATAACGCGTTTGCATGATTTAACTCGGTTATGCGTGGGGCTGCATTTTTAAAAGCCCAGTAATCGCTTTTGCGCTGCCGCTTCAGCCTCGATTAATAGTCCTGAAAGATGCGCCTGAGCTGTTGCTGATTTTCGAGACTGAAAAAGTAGGGCTTAATATGGTACTATTGGAACTTTAAGTAAGATTTAAAACTGGTGCCTTTGAAATTTGCTCGGTTAATGTTTTGAAAAGCAATTTGATAATGAGAGTGGTGCTTTTGAGTAAAGCTTTCTATTTGTAAAAATGGAATAAAGTTAGAAAAATAAGATTTAAGTAGGAGTAAACTTACCGTCTATATCAATTTCCTCGAGCATGGTGCGAAGCTCCTCCGCCCTGGCGAACTGTCCGAGCGAGCGCATGACCCTGCCGAGCTCATCCTTTGTGATGGTTCCGTCGCCGTCCTTGTCAAAGAGCCGGAACGCCTCCCGGAATTCTGCGGGCAAGCGCAAGAATAAAACTTTGAATTATGGTCGCGTAAAAGCGGCTGCGTGTGCTGAATCGCCGCGCGCGAAGAGGAGGAGAAAAATAGATACAGAAGCGGAGAAGATGGGAGCCTGATGGAGAGTGCTTACGTATATTTCCTTGCGGTATAAAAGTCGTATAATGCATGCGAGATGCGCGCTCTCGCTCGCGCTTCAAGAATACGCTGCAACTACTGATGGCTTATAAATCATTATTTTATAACGCTTCATAATGTGAATACATTTTTTTTAACTATGGAGCAAAATACGTGTTTGGCTTTTTCAAACAAAGACATTTTATACGCTACCGTTACGAAATAACTTTTCCCCTATTGTAAAATAATTCATAAATATGAGTAAGGTATGAAATTTTAAACATATACGAGAGCCGCTTAGTCGTAATTAGTTGTTATTCGGAGAAAAGGACGAGAATGCATATGCATGGTAAGATTATTTATTATTTTTACACATTACTTTTCTCAAAATAATATTTTCATAATAAATACATTTAAATGCTTAGAGTTTTTATATTATTTAATTACAGAATAAAAGAGATGTATTAATTATTCGTTTCATTATATTAAAATTTAATTTCTGGAAGAATATTTTCTATAATATTTTTTATAATATTTTGACTAAAGGTATTATGAAGCAGAGGAGTCCTAAGCAAAAACATCAATTAGTCCCACATATCATAAATTACTTATTCAATTCCATTCTTTAATATTTATCATACCTTTGGGTTACTATTTTGTTTTCTATTACTTATATCATACATATAAATATTTCATGGTAATTAAATATTATTAATAATTTAGTACGTTACACAAAAAGGAAATAAAGTCACGCATTATTTCCGCAAATTGATTTGCTATACCCGAATCGAGCGAGTCGAGAGCTACAATCATCTGGAAGAATAATGGACTATAAATCATTTTAGTTTTTTATCACCTTTAAACTATTTTATTTCGCATAAAATACCTGAAAAAATTGCTACCGCGTTACTACCATAAAAAACGATATCATCCATTTTTTCTCTGCCTACAAAAGATCTTTATCCAACGATCCAAGAAGCCAGTATTCAAATAATCAACCCTAGCCCGATAACACACTGGCCTTCGCACTTGCAGCCATTAGCAGGTACAACGCATCCTCCGGTTAGCCCCATATGTGATTGGGCTCTCACATACAGTCCCAAATGGCTGCAGGCAGAAGCGTTTAATGGTCTCGTTTCACGGCCCATCAAGTTTGTACCAGAGCCCTCTCGAATATGTATATATATATATAGCCAATATGTTATACCGAAATAGTTCTCTGTGGTTCGCCATCGCTAGACAAAACGGCACAACGATATTATATACACATGCAAAGAAGATGAGAATAAAAGATGAACTTTACGAGTGGTGCTTGCTGCGCTGCTGGTGAACGTGCAGGTGGATATGACCAAGTTAAGGCTGAGAGACTTTTACGGGAGAAGCGCTGGTATATATAAGTGTGAGTTGTGCGAGAAAGGATGAATGCAAGCTTAGCTGCACCGCCATAGGGTAAGCGTGCAAAGTTACTAAATTTCAGACTAGTTTGACGTAGCTCATGAATTTTTGCCCTTTACCCCAACAAAATATTCAACCTTTAAAATCCTTTGCAAAAAATAAATAGTTATAACAATACAATAACATTTTTACCTCCTTTATTATATTAATCAATTTATCGTCCATTTAAATAATTTACAATAATCCGTATGCTAGAAAATGATTTTATTTTAGCAAACATGCTACTTCCCTTCTCATATCGGAGATCAGGATCCCCAAACCTACAAGTTTAACAAGATATCGTACCAAATCAATCACAGGCCGCGCCCGTCTTGTTCCGCTTTAATCGTCAGTAATTCATTCACGAATCCGACTCGCGCTTACCTTACCCCCCAGCCTCAGATGGCAGCTCGAACGTCCGATAGTTCCGACGCGTACTTCTACATTCCTGACCCGCGTAATCACATCCGTCTCACTTTTTACCCGCGCGCTTATACATATTAATTTTCTTGCAATGCGGTTTGTACGAATCCGGGAAGGTAGACGCAGTTTCGATGCTCGTATTCGCGCGCCGTCGAAAATTAATGAAGGAATTCAAGAGCAGCAGATGGATAAATTATGTACTTATATTCGCGAGTCTAGAGCCGCCCGAGATGTAACTGAAAATTAAGAGCGAGATTTTAAGGATAGCAGGTGTTTGTTTATCTTGAAAATAATACTTAATAATAAGTCAAATAAAAATATAGCCTGCATTGCCTTGATCAATTTTTCTCAATTCTGCTCGAATGTTTCACTCATGAAATACGATAATTTCTATTGCATTGTTTAATGAAGATAAGAAAGAAATTTTATTTTTAATCACAATTTTAACTATATATTGAAAAATCCATATAGGCATGTTAGTTTTAAAATCATGAAGATCGTAAGTGATGTTAAATAAAATATAAAACTTACGACTCTAGCAATCGACGCTTTACGACGAACTTTTACGATATTACATCGAACACTTATTGCAAGCCGATCGAACGCTTAAAATTTTTATTCTTCTCTAATAATTTAATTTTTATAAAGCTATCGTGTTACATGAAATCTTGTGAACCAGCGAAGTCAAATAGTTTTGATAGATTTTAATTTTTTTGATCAGTAATTGACTTTTTTATTGTGATAGTTTGGGTTACACGTAATTGTTTTACTCGTGTTCTATTCCAGTTTAGTAGAAATAAGATTGCAAACAACCGTAGAGATTGGAAACTCCATTAATGTAGCTTTAGTATATTCTTTTATTCAAATTGACTGAAAAAGGAGAACTGCAAAAAGGATGGACTGGTAAAAATCTGTTATTTACGTTAAAAAATTTGTATAAAACACATGTTTTCAAAAATAAGTTGTATACAGCAATAAAAACACATTTTTTTTAATTTGAGAATCAGCTACAAACTCTGAAAGGGAGAGTTATTATTCTCTCGGTAAAGCATGCGGCGTGAAAAGCATTTATTTTTTCCACAAACATCTTCACTTTCTCTCTCGGCAAAGAAAAACGCACGCGTATCACTTTCAAAGAAATGTTTTCATCGAAAAAAGCGCGGAATTTCATTTAAAAAGAACCGCACTCAATGAAGCCCGTGCTATGTACACCTAGTTCTGTACTAGTCTCTGTATATAAAAAAAAACGCATTTGAAAAACAAATAATTTTCGTTTATATAAATTCCGACTGAAAAAAGATATTGTCAATTTATTCGCTCCCGATATTCACAGGCGCGCGAAATTCGCGGAGTAAATATGTAGCAGGCGCAAGTGTATTTTCGGAGGCAAAATGGCATTGCCGTGGAAATTGGAACAAGGTGTTATATCCACATTCTCCATCAAACAGACCATAAAGTGGCCCTCGCTGCGTTTACGCTTGCTCCCTATCCCCGCAATATCAACGATAATTGGCTCAAGTCTAGGGCGCGAAACTAGCGTGTAAAAATTTTGATTTGGCAGATTAGCAAAGTAATAAAGAAAACCAATCGACGGCTGGCCAAGTGTTATACCAGCGCCTAGACAAACATAACGAGGAAAGTGTGCACTCGACGGGCGCCAGGCACGAGCTTCGGAAAATTGAATTAGCCGGAGGGGCATTAGCCCTCGCTCTATGCGGGCTGTTGAAAGGCCGACGTTGGTAGTTAGTCGAGTGCGGCACTCGCGAATTCTGAGCCAACACTACGCGAGCGCTGATGGCTTCGATTCGTTTTCGCGAGTTCCTAGAAAAAAGCGCGAGATACCGCCAGGGTGGAGAGTTTTATAGAATTGATTTGATTTTAGATCGGGTTTTTATTCGTCGTACTCGCGGTTAGTGGACGAGGTTAATAATTTTTTTGATCTCACACGATGTTTAACTTTTCATTTAGGAAATTAAATAAGACCTCATTAAAATCTAACTAGTTTACCTTATTATCGAAATAATTATGGCAGAAAGTTAGATCTAATAAAATTTCAATGATTAGGCCTAATTAACTAAATTTCAACTTAGGCAAGAGAGTATAGTAAAAATCTTTTATAAAAATTCTTTATATCAATTTTTTTCTCTACAGTATATTAATTCAGACGTATGAAGTTTGAAGATGTAATATAAGATCAAGGAATAATAATTAGCCATCAATGAGCGAAGTAAATTTCAAGTAAGCGTACTGTACCTTTCATCTGTGCTTTGGTGATGTGAGGCTTTTTAAGGGAAAGTTCGGCTATAAGATGATCCGGCGACGCCGGTATGGCATACGTTGGCACGTGACTACTGGCAGAAGGGCCGGGGACGGACATAAAGGAGGATGAGGCACCAGCGCTTGTACCGGCGATCGCCGGCTCGTAAGAACATGCTCGCTCTCGGCTTGGAGGTGGCTGTGTAGTGTAATAATAATATTTATTTTAGTTAATTCTGATGGATATTATAATTGTAGAGAAATTATATTACGTTTTTATCGAGATTTGAGATACTTAGATACTTTATTGTTATTTGTACAGAAAGTATTACAGTAAAATAGTTCTGATGTCCAATCTAAATGTAAAACTTTCTTCATCCGTATATAGGCAGTTAAGCGCTGTTTAGAATTTAATTAATCAGCAATTAAGGGATAATTTTCAAAAAGCGATTGAATTTTTGCATTAGTTGGTACATTTTTCGCCTGAACCAAGTTGTTATTTTAAATTAGTTTTAAACTGTCATGAAGTTAACGTTTCGGCGAACTTACAACGACTCTTTTCAAGATTTTGGCAATTTAATTTGTAAACTAAAATTTAGACAAGGTAACTTTTTATTTTATTAGTTTTAAACTGGAAAAATTTAAATTAATTACAAATCTATTTTTATATCATCTTCTTTCGACCGCTATTCGTACTTTATTCACGCTTTTCTATACAGTCCTCGGTTAAATGAAACAACGTTAAAAAAAGATAGAAAAAAAAAGAGTCACCGTATGTCGTCGCTGCTGCTCGGACCTGGGATGCCGTGAGTGTGGCGACGCGTGTACTTCATCGCATATGTGTTTGCTACTGCTGGCAACGGCGTCAGCTTTCACTTCTCTATGTTCTTTGGCGGGCTGCTGCGAGTGAGTGCGAGCCTCGGAGGTGACGAAGGCAGACTTCAGCGAGCCGGCGAGATCCGAGGGCGAGGCTATCGAGGAGGCGCGAGAGCCGCAGGCTGTTGCTGCAGTCGCCCCCGCCTGAGGCTGCTCCTCATCCTCGTTTGATACGACGCTGCTCTGACGAGTCTGAGAAACAGAGACGGAGAAGAAAGATTCGTTGAGCTTTTTATCGTTCTTTGGAGAGTTGTATCTATAGAACATTTGTTTTTAAGTGGAGCTTTAAAAAATAATAATGTTGATCGAATTGTTGTAAGTTGTAAATAAGTAAAATTGAGGTAGAGAGGAGAAAAATCAGACTTTTTGTATAACTAGATACATTTATTTTCGGCTAATGTTTTTCATTTACATGAAAAACTCGTATATTTTCTTAAGCACAAAGTGGATAGTTTTTTAAGCGTAAAATGAATTAAAGAGAGATTAGTCGGATAAAATTTACAAACAGCTTACGGTGTTAATACGAGAATGATATCTGTTTAGACAATGTACACACACAGACACGCACGCACACACGTACGCACGCATTCACACACATGTATGTTCATGAACGTTTGTGCGTACACTTTTATATTAATATTCCATCTACACATTTCTTATTTCATATGTCGGAGGTGACAAAACTGCTTTTCAGTAAATGTTTTCATCAAAATTAATTTAATTACATTACTCAAATTTTTAAATGCTTTCTTATAACTATGAATTTAAGACAACCTTTACGCTATATCTCGGCAATAGTTTGTTTTTTTGTTTTTTAAAGGGATATTTTCAGAATGCAAGTAATTTTATATCATATTTTAAACATCTTTATATTTGAAATTAATTTAAAAATTGGAAAATAAAATGTGATGAGACTCCAAACTATAATTATTTATAAAGTTTATTGAGACATAGAAAAATGACAAAGAGGAAATTCATTTTCTCTTAAAACAAAATAAATAAAGTTATATCATACAAAAGAAAATATCGAACAGTCTTTGAGCATCAATAATGGTTCTTTATTCAGTATTTTTAATAAACACCTCTTTAAAAAAAGTAATAACCAGTAACGTGCCTTGTTATTGCACATTATATAGATACCACTGGCCATTATTGTGCTCTTTTTAAAAGTTTTAATAAAAGGAATTTAATTTGTTTTTTTTTGTTATAAGCATGTTTTGTTTTTGAATATATAAAATAAAAATGTTTAATTTTTATTTTTAAGTGATTGATTGACCTTATTGTTTGATTCATAGTGTAAGCAAAGTAGACTTTGTTAATTGCCACGAACTATTCAAATTTGTTACAATAATGCCATAATTATGGTATGGCATTACGACGCTGTCATAATTGTAATAAATTTGAACTGTTAATAAATAACGATCATCAATATGATAATTGATGAATACATTTTTAATTTTATTTAATTATTATTTCTTGTGAAAATTTTTGATTTTTAGTGTGAAAGTTGAAATCTACTAATAATTAATTTACTTCTATTACTTGTGTAAACATTATTAACAAATATTTTCATTATTTTATATGAAGTTGTTATTTGAATAAACCAGTGTAATTAAATAATTATTAATTTATTAAACGACATCTGTTATCAATGCAATCAATTACGACCGCACATCAATTTCTTGATCATGATTCATGAAATAATATTATGGATATACTAATGTAGGAAAGGACCTAGTGGAATTGTCCGATACTCATTTAATTGTTTCATGCGCATCTTCATATTCAATTAACGTCAATATTCTAAATTTAGAGATTTGATTTTCTAGCCATTTTTTGACCTCTAGAATATTTTATTATATTTGAAATAAAAAATAAAAGATTAATTTAAAAATTTAATTAAGAAGTTTAGCCAATGATTAAGATTTTAGCAACAAAGTATTTTTTATCCCAAATTGTGTAAGTCACAACAGTTTATTTAAAATTAAGAGTAAAAATTAGTTGGTAAAATTAGTTGGTTTATTTTAAACGACAGTATCAACAAAAAGTCCCTCGAGTGATTCAATGAAAATTTCCCTAGAGAAATATTGGCACAATACCTATACCTACTGAAAGTTACCCATCGAGTCAAAACTTACGTCTAATGGCCATCGGGTACTCTATGAAAAGCAACAAACGCCTTTCCTGTCTTCAAACTTGAGCTTGCTCCTTATCAATATATCCCGGCCTATTTTACTTTCAGCTATTTCGTCCCAGTGAATATCCATAGTGCGTCAGTTGTTTCATTGGAAGTGCTAATAAGGGGATGAGACTTCACTTGTTGAAATAGCTGATTGGCCAAAGGCGTCGAGAGGCCCGCTGTTGGCGCAAACCCATTTCACGCTCTTTCCAATGAAATTTTCAAAAGTTTCCACGTCTGTACGAACTTTCGTCATTAGTGAAGGTTGCGCCGTAGTCTTAGTTACAAACAGAGTCGAAAGCTTGAAGTGAGATAAAAAAGGAGCGAGATGCAGAAACACAGAAGATCGGATTGCCGACAAGTCGAAGGGATTGGGAGAAGAAATAAGTTTGAGAGTGGAACGAGAGATGGATTAGAAAGTGCGAGGTGGTCACAGATGTTATAGCAGTGAAATTAATGCATTTGAAAAAGTAAAAGAAATTGTAGAACAGATTCATTGTTATTTCAATGCTATATACTTCATATAAAACTAATTAATTATTATTTTTTAAATTATTAAAGATACTCTAAAAATGTACGTTAAAAGATAGTTTAACCTTTTTTTTTATAAAATTTAAAAAATGAATTTTAGTGAAATCATTATACTAGAAATTGAAAATAGAAACTGATTTAAAGTTAAGGAAATGTGAAACCTTCCTTATTATAGAGAATACATAAATCTATCTTTTTAAAAATTTCCAATTTTTTAAAAATATGGCAACGTCCTGTTTTTGTTCTCAATTAATAACAACTTAACGTTGAGAAATTTTCTGAAAATTAAAAATTTATTGTGAAAAAATTGGTTTCCGTATTCTTGATAACAAGGAGGATTTCACATCAAAGATTATAATAATTTATCATAATTGCAGCAGAAAGTTTATTTATTACGAAAAATTATATTGTGAATAAAATATTATATCTGTAAAAACTTGAATAAGTCTAAATAACTTTATAAGCTTCTATTTTTATTACAAAATTATTTGTTTTGTCATAAAATAAAATTTTTTGTACAAATTAAGACTCAAGGTTTAATTAAAAAATTTTTGATCATTAACATTAGTTCTAAAATTATTATCTTCTATTTTGTTAGGTTTCCCGATTTTCCGGAAGCTTTCTATATGCAAAGGGGTTTCCGATTTCAAAAATGTTTTTCCAAGGAAACCCGAGCTGTGCTTTTAAATATGTTCTCCATCTTTTCACACTAACTCTTTGTTTTGCAAAAACAATTTTTTTGTAGAAATCTTATTTAAGCAAAGATTTTCCAGATTTAATTTTTTTTTTTATAAATATATAATACATACATTTGACATTTAAGAAGAAAAAAACTTTTGTTGTAAAATTAATCTCTCAAAAGCTAAAATATTTTTAATAATTTCGTAGTTATAAAAAAGATTTTAATGAATAAGTAATTAAAATTTAACGTGAAATAACAAATCATATATTATATAGTCCGGTTGGATGAGACAGATTTATTTGAGTTTTATATTTTATCTATTAAATGGTGAGAAAACTAAAATTTAAAGAGCAAAAATTTATTTTTAGATTTAGATTTAATATCTACCACTTATTAAATCTTCAAACCACAAATGTGGCGAGTAGGAATTTCTGAAACCACTAGTTAGTGGTATTTTTTAAATTATAAATTATAAATAGCCGCTACTTATTTTATTTTTATTTTAGAACTATCTCTACCACAGTTATAAGTAGTATCAATTAATAATATTTTTAAATCATTTATTATATAAATACATAGACTTAGCTATGGGCTTAATGTAATGTTTACATAAATAAATTAATCCGAACTTAGCTCTTACGCGCACCGGCAGTTATGTGTGCTCCCTTGATAAGTGGCAGGTAAACAAAATCTTTAACATTTATATCCGCATTTCTTCCGCGCGAGGAGATTCGTGATGCCTACCCTTGCTTGAGATTTTGTAAGCAGCATTCGCCGTCGCAATGCTCTTTTCTAATTTCGTAAAAAGCCCATTATCGAGATTACGGTCGTCGGCGGTGCTGGCCGAGTTGCATTCTCGAAATGCCGGCTTTACTGCTAACGCCCCCGCTACCGTTAATTAACAAAACGCTACACCAATGAAAATCTCGACAGCGTAGTTTTTACCCGTGTACAGCGTAACGTGCTGCTCTTTTTTCGTTCCTCTTTCCACCATCCTCGAGCGTTTTCGCCAGTATTATTGCATTTTTACGCTTTTAAACTGTAACGCGCACGTTCTTTGAACTGAAAATAGATCGTTATAACGTTATTATATTCAACACCTCGTCGCGTACTTTTTTCATTTCCGTTTGGGGGGTCGCAAATTGAATCACGATTGGAATTCTATTGCAAAGTGCTCGAAATTGCAATCGGAATGTCTCGTTATAGATCTTGCACTTGCGACAGTGCAAAGCGAATTTTTTTAATTATAGTTCTTTGAATGAAATAGAACATGCACTACTAATGAAAGCATACTGAAATTCTTTTAAGTTTTACTTTGAGATTCAATGTCAACCTGCACTTGTACAAACGCATTTAAAATGTTTAATACAAAAATTGGCACGAGCACAACTAATAATATATTCACATGAAAAAATTCTATAATTGATCTCATTTTGATTGACATTTTTCAATACTTTTTATTTTATAACTATGATAACTTTACCAAGTAGCCATAGGAATATATTATTATGTTCAAAAGTTGTAAAATGTCTAAAGTATTTTCTTGTGGTCATAACTTTAGCTTTTGAATACAACTGTCGAAAAATAGATAACGTAAAGAATTTTGTTGCTGCGATACAATCATTAGTGTTCACGCGACTTCCATTAAAGTGCATTGTTTACTGTGAATTCATTTCGTAAATGAAGATAACTTTGTTTTCGCAGAGTATTTACGCTCCTGATCTCATCAAATGCGATATCAAATTTCTAAATGTACATTGTCCTAGTTGTCCTAGCAGTGAAATTCATCTCCGCTTGTCGAGAATAAGCCGAAATTCTACCGTGATAATATAGCCCGTTGTTTATTTGATTAAAAACGTTTTAGTTATTTTAATTGCAGTAGATAACAAAAAAGTAAATTAGAATTTTTTACTTGTGTTACTTATGTTAAATATATTTAATTAAAGTAGCATCTTATCATAGCATCAATTTTCTTATATCTTTTATGGCTTACAACTCGGAATTGACGAACGTTAGTAGCTATTAATAAGACAGTAGCTAATTAAGAGCCATACAATGATTCCAGAAGCGCGAAAGAGAGAAATGCATGCTCCATATCGCAGTTCTTAATGCACAGAGCAGCGCAGGGAACGGCAGAGAGCTAAGCACCAGCTACAGGTGGTCGATCCTACGCTCAGCCGTAAGACTGAGCGGTCCGCTGGACGCGCGGAAATTCCGGCCGAGAGCACGATATGGTCACCCAAAAGATAACGTTCAGAGATATATGTGACGATGGGTTGCGCTGTGGTAGCACTTTAGTCGTGCAAACGAAAAATTTTAAGTTTAAAGCTGGTATTTAGGAGATAGAGGATACCAAAATTAAGGCCGTCGAGTTTAATTGATTTCGAAATATAAATTAACACAGATGTTATTAAACTGACAGTTTAGAATCAGCACCAAATATCATTTGATCAGTTTCAATAATGGATTCATTTATGTCTAGGCATTCTCTAGCTTTAGATTTATGTCTCAATTAATTTGCAACGTAAACAGCTCAATCTCATACTCCATGGCAACAATGAATTGGCAATAAACGGTTTCCGCAATGAATGATTTGATAATTTAGTAGCTCGTATATTATGTCAAGATTTGGAAAACTATGATTATTTCACGAAAATTAAAAATTTTATAACTGTCAGTGGACAATTACTTTCTAGTCAAATTAATAATTGAAAATAGAAAAACAATAACCAAGCGGTCAATTAACGACAAAGATCGTGCCCCGAGTCGATTTCCCGTAACCAAGCATTTCGGTGGCATCGAATAAATGTTACTTTAGCGCAGTATTTCATTTAATTAGCGTCCTAAAACACGATTTACACTGATTTCTGAGTCCCGTTTCCCGCGGCGCGCAGTGCCTTGCTAACGGAGCCGCGAGCGTGCGGCACATCAAATAAACTTGATTGCGCGTTGATTGCAAATCGCTCAAGCCCTGTTAATCGATGCTTTACGACTGCGCTACTGCATGCGTGCATATAGCGCTTGTCCACAGTTCATGAATCAAAACGTTATATTTACGCCTCATTTAATTATTGCAAATTATGTAGTTTCATAAAAGTAAACAGAATTTTCTTGAAATCTGTGTAATTATGGATTGACTATATATTTGTAGTAATTTCAGTTACTAATTTTTTTTTTGCATTCTTTCATACGTAAAAACAATTGCAACAGCAAAACAAAAGAGTGTTTCTTTTTTCTAACCATCCGCACATTGCAGCTACTTGATGAATTTATTAGCAAAAAGTAAATTTAAATACATTTAAACAAATAAATTTTAGCGAACAAAGGAGATACACTTGTACGAAAACGTGAAGCTGGAAGTAGCGCACGAGTGGATATTCGACTTCGCCGCGTGAGTCACTCTGCATCCGAATTTTCGAAAAACTACGTCGAGATAACCAGAGGCGCGAAAAAATAGGAAGCCATGAAAAGCGAAGACAAAAGCGAGCGTGCATTGCATAGAAATAAAGAGTGCATATCGCGTATACGAGGTTAGAAAGGGAGCGCGCCGCTTTACGAGACTACTGTAAAAGTGTACCGCATTTGCCGAATTCTTCTTGGACGATTTGTTACTTCACTAGAATGATATCTCAAGAAGCTCCGTCATTTCGAATTTACGAGTTCTATCTTCCGAGTTTATGATGGATACCATCAGGCTTTGCGAATCAGTAATCATTTGTTATTTATTCTTTTCTTAGATAGCCGTTTGTTCAGAATAAATTGGTAAACCAAACGTATCGGTGAACTTAAAAGTGTAGAAAAAAAATTGAAAGAGCAATTTTTCTTACTTCACAGAACTCATAGATCCTCTCATAGCTAAACGGACACTCTGTAGGAAGAAGAACTCAATTGTCCCTTCGCGCCATGCTCGAGGTGCTCCCCATGGGATTCAGCAGAGCGGGAGGACGCAGCCCGGAGAGTATCGTCCGCTCGATAGAGCTCGCTCGGCTATCGGTTTTCTCGCGCGTCCGTACCGCTGTGAAATTGAAAATCAAACCCTCTGCGGCCTCGAAAAAGCAAAGTCTCGAAAAAACAGCCAAAGGACGCGTCAGTCACGATGCTTTTGTGTGTTCGCTTTGTAAAATGCGGATCATTAGATCGCGCTGAAACGTCGATCGCGTCTCGGCTCGATCGTCGCTTTCTTCTTTTTATTTCGCGTCGAGAGCAGCGCGGCTCTTCTCCGTAGGACCGATTCTAATAATAAGCCGCTGTCCGTGGCTTTTTTGCTTCTTCTCCTCTCCCCCTCCTTCATTGAATCCTCTCGGTGGTGTGGGAGAGGCATGACAATCGGATTTCCACTTAAAATCGACACGTAGTCGGCTCTCTCTTGCCTTCAGGGCGAGATAGCTACTGGCTATTTGTCCTTTTCTCTTTCTCCCGCTTTTATTCGCTCGCCGCTCCTGATTTGAAAGTCAGCCTAATAGGAGTTATCGCACTTTCTTTATGGGTTTTAACATTTTCTTATATCTTAGTTCTTTTTCTTTTGACCATGCGGTATGCGAGTGTTACTAGGTAGGTGAAGAGTAGTTAGGCAATATAAATTTATAGAAACTTAATGA
The DNA here is from genome assembly GCA_030522685.1 of Eupelmus azureus. Taxonomy (NCBI): domain Eukaryota; kingdom Metazoa; phylum Arthropoda; class Insecta; order Hymenoptera; family Eupelmidae; genus Eupelmus; species Eupelmus azureus. Next base: position 9,366 of record JAPYZA010001422.1, on the reverse strand, counting down.
AATATTAACTTCTTTGTTCAATTTTAACCCCCTCATAGCCACTATTAATTAAAATCTTTGGAAACGCGTCTAAGTATTTAAATATGGTTGTTATTCCGTAAAGAATGGTTAAACCTAATCAAAGTAGTAATGAGACGGGTATGGTCAGACGAAATATTTAAAGTTCTTACATGATTAATCAGTAACTTACATGAGTTTGTTAATAATTCGCTAGTTATTACCATTTAATTTTATTGCAGTACAATTATATTTTTAAGTTTCATATCAGATAAAAGTAACAATTTAAAAACTATTAAAACGAAATTTGATTTTCTCCTTAATCTTCAGAAGCACAAAAACCGATAATCGCCAATTGAATCCCTTAAAATAGAAATCCGCCTAGATACTCATTATACGCTTGAATTTCTTTGAATTTTAGAAGCTTTTACCCTAAAATATTTGGACCGTAAGTAAATGGATATGTGCATTCGTTCGACTCTTACTTAATTCAATATAGAACCTAGATTAATTCATTATAACCAATATTTTATCATAATTTATTAGTGCTACAATGCACACAATAGAGAAAATCGACAGCTCTGTTGTTAAAGATAACCGGCACTGTTAGTATTAATCCCACAGTCTTGCGTCTGTGGATAATTACAGGCAACAAACATTCATGTGTGTCTCTATATAGTATCTGTCGACAAAGTTCGATAAAATTTCATGCATAGGTGCCTTGTCTATGTATTAAATGAGCTTCGAGCGCGCCGTTTACTCCAGCTGCAATTCATGGATCAGGCAGTTCTCTATTATGCGTCTTCTACTCCACTAAGAGCTTGACATAGCGCCAGACAAAGCTTTACTTTCCTTCTACGCGCTTGAGTTATTCAGCGAATCTGTGTACGTGCATTTTGATTTGTTGAGAGAGATTCTTGTCACATCTTTGCTTTATGGCTGTACTTAAATAAGAGCACGTATGCGCTTTAAATTGAAATATGAGAAACGAAAAGGCTATGACTTTTTAAGATTCAAAAATAAGATAAATTGAATAAAAAATTCAAGTGCAGACTTCAAAACATAAATAAGTCTAAAGAAAACTAGTTTAACCAATGTTTTGATTTATATTTTCAACAAATATAAGCATAAATTAACTAAATTTCCATAAATTAACATTGCAGATCACACGGTTAATCCTGATCCTCAGAGCTGAACGCCCGGATACCTATTACACTTGTCTCCTGAACAACTTGCGCATACATAACAGCCGAACGTCCCAGAATTTAGCGCACAACAGTAACGAAGCCACGCTCAATCTCTTATGTGCGCAACTCACATTAAGAGGCAGCCAAAACTAATTCGAGCCACCTACCGCAAGAAGCGGGCGAGCCAATTATAAGTTTGTATTGACTTGCCGAAGCTCGGCGAGAAAACTTAGCACGCGCAAAAGAGAGACAGAGAGACGCTATCGAGGATAGAATTATAAACGAAAGGCGCGTGCAGGTGCAGTATTAAGAAGAGGCTCTCACGCGAGCGAGCGCACTCGAAAGAGTTTCCCGACCGCTCGGTTCAATTAGTGTCAATTTGGATTTAAACGACGTTAATGGAATCACAGCTAAAGAACATTGTTACAGGGGCACGCGCTCGAAGACTTTTTTAATTGCTCGCGGCGGCGCCGATTTATCAATCGCAAGTCGAATTATGCTCTACGCTATTTTTTTCCGAATGTCGAAGCTAAGTACTAGATTAAATTTATGAATATGTTAAGCTGGGTTTGTTACTTATGTTTTGATAGACTAGAAGCCTTTGGATTAAAAGTTTTCTTTCTTTACTAGCGTAAAGTTTTACAACTTGCAGATTACATTAAAAATCTTTTGAAAAATTCATCATAAACGTCGTTGTTTATGAATTATAAAAATATTTTCGCCCATCCATATGCAGCAGTTAGTCATTTAAATTCACGAGGAGCAACTATAAGCAACGACCCTCAAGCTATTTCAAGGAGTACGTTGTTCGAAGATTTAGATAGGACACACCACTCTGATTTCATCTAAGTTATCGGCGGCTCGCGCACGCGATGTAAATCTTAGCAGAACGATCGATCTTTTACGCACAGGTTAATAGACTGTTTTTGTTGGCAGAAACTTCGGTAATTAGAAAGTTTTTCGATAAAAAATACGGATATCTTTGAGACGGCATAAGAAAGGTAATTGCGTATTTCAAACTCAAATTATTTGATTGAAATAAGGCATGAAAAGATCTAATAATTGATTTATTTCTCAACTTTTACCTCGACTACGAATCAATCAAACTAGTTACTTTGAAGCTGCCAATATTGTACATTTAATGATAATGGAAGGCGGTATTTAAAAAAAAAAGTAAAGTCTGAGAAGTAAGCATTACCGTACAACCGGAGAAAAGTTATCGAGTCCGCGGAGGGAAAGCCCGTAAACTTGTTAATTAAAATGACGAAATTAAAAGCAAGCTATATATAGACCTTCGTTCTCTTTCTCTCTTACACCTCTATTATTTTATATCGCCGAAGAGTCTGATTTCGCCTGCGGGGCGAAAGCTCAGACGGTCCGGGAAACGATGGTATAACTTTCTTATCTTGTTCTAACAGATTCTAAGTGGACTGGCTTGAAATCGGAATCTAACGGCGGAAGCACAGCTATAGACAGTTGCGCGAGAAAGTAAGAAGCGAGATGCGCCGCTCGCCTGCTATCGAATCGTAATTCTCTTTCACGCCTCGCGTCACTCAGCCGCGAAGTTTGCCGACGTCTCGACCGTTAAATCGTCCCGATCTAATTGTCAGCGTCGGATCGACTTAAGGAAATGAGAGTGCAACTGTTTGGGTGCAGGCGCGCGCGGTAACGAGTCTTCGCGAAAAGCTAGATTTGTCGATTGTGCTTGCGTGCCTGCTATGCGGGGGCAACGTTTTCTGCAGGCTAAGGTGTTTTCACGCTTGAGTTGTTGAATTTTCAGGAATTTCTAAACGGAATAATCCTAATAAGATTTTGATTAAATCATTTGAATCTTTCTAATTAACAAGAAGAATCATTAAACAAAATGAGGTTTAAATTTAAAAAAATTTAACTCGATGTATGAAACTTTATTGTATCATTTAATACATCAATTTTATTTGAATAGTTTTATTTTTCCTTAAAATAAGACAGGTAAACTTTTTCATCAATTTTTGTATCTTTTGTAGCGCAAAAAGTAGAATGATTTATATAAAGAATAAGCCGACATTCTTCTTTTACAGGTGAAATATCACATTGCGCGCGCTTTTCTTATTGTTTCCAATCGATACTCAAGATTATTTATCCTCATCCCTCAGAAGGGTAAGTTGAAAAGTTGACTTTTATAATCTATGAGCTTATACTCTTTTTCTTCTAAACGTTCTTTTTTGTAAAATTTTCTTATTTGACCATAACTTCTACTATGTTAATTGACTCAAGTAACAAACTTTATTATAAGTTGTATAATCATATTATCGGTAATATTGGGTATAATAGTACATTATGTATAGTAAACTATTCTCTAGTAAACTAAATTTGAATGTATATCTATTATAAATATTAATAATTTCTTTATTATTGCAATTTCTTGAGAAAAGGTACATCTTAATTTACGCGAATAATAGAATCTATTCGTATTTCACGATAAATGTCATATTCTTTGAGAAATGACTTATAATACAAAATTCCAAACAATCTGAAATATTAAAGCAATCTACCAGCCAATCATGTAGCATGATTAATATCCTTCTTAAAGTAGATAAAAAAGATTTCTTGTCTGTACCGCAGACTAGCAGTCTCTGGAATTAGGGTGTACATCAAGCCTGAGATTTCCATTATTCTCCTCGTAATTCAGTAAATTTATTATTTTCACCTTTTCCTTTCTCATATAGATATACTACCTGTCTTCTGATTGTTGTTTGCGCAAAGTTTCAACGAAGCATTAAAGTAGATAAGTTAATGTTTTAAAGTCAATTTTGAACTTGATCACAGAGTAACTAATAAACCAAGATCCCAGAGCAAGCTACACATCTCTGAGGACGAGCTTCAGTCACCTATCTACTTAACGAGACAACAGGTTACCGCGAAGATCGATTCTTGCTCGTTTTCTCCTCCGAGAGAGCGAAATTTATCGTCGCTTCTCGCACTGACACTTCTCTTAATCGCTCTTCTCATGCACTCGGTGTCATTAATAAAAATGTCGCCCTTTCGCAAAATCTTACAGCTGAGAAAGTTTATCTTTCGGCGGTCGCGAGTGACAATAAAAAGAGTAAATGCGACTTTGGAAGTGAGAAAAGCCGAGATGGCTCGATAGAAGAGAAACATTTGCCATCTTTTAGGTATTCTCGCACGTATGTGTCATATGCAAACGCTATTTTCCAGACTGCCGCTAACGTCGAGGCGCGCGTGCTCTCATATTTTCGTGAGTTATTGCTCCTGATGATATTTGCGTTTTCGCTTGTGAGAGCAACGGCTGAGCCGGGGGAAAAGACGGCTTTTCTCCTGGTTTACAGGCTTTCGAGAAAAATACTCCAATATGTCTCTTTTCGTGGTCAATTTCTTCAGCAAAGAAAAAAAGATTGCGATGATGTTGTTTAATCTTATAGAAGATCAGCAAAATTCAATTAACTGAGTTTAAATTTTTTAGCGGCAATCTTTTTTTATATGCTGTTATAATGCTGGTTTTAGTACACGTGAAATAGAGACAATTGCAATTTTTCAGGATAATAAAAGCTCTAAAATTATAAAATACGTTTAAATGCAAACATTCTATAAACGAACCAGTATTTGGTGCAACTGGTTCTCTTTTGTTTTAATTCCGATTCCTCAAATGTTTGAACTTTGTAAAGAAAATGTGACGTTCGTAATAGGCAATCAGAGCTGGCAAACGTCGCGCTCGCACACTAATGGTTATTAAAATTTCGCGAGCGCAACAACGGGAGACGAAATAATCCCCTTTCGCTCGACTGCACTGTAGACCCCAGCTCCGAAAAGACAATGGCTCGGCAAACAAAGCCGAGCGCGCAGAGTCGTCAAAGCATGAAAAAAAGCAAACTATACCACTTGAGAGCCCAAGCGACTCGATCAGCCTGATGCCATTCCAACGAAAATTTCTTCTTCTTCCTTCTGGAGAAAGATGGATCAGACGTGATTTTCTAGATGTTCGCAAAAGTGGTACGACGGATTGATTGCCTTAGCCTTCCGACCCCGTTGCAAGCGAGGCTAAGTGCGCATTCGAAAACACGGATTCGTGCCCGCAAGGTGATTTGCGGCCCCGGAAAATCCGGCTCTACTTTCCCAGCTTCCTTTTCTGGCAACGTGCTACTTGCGTGCATGCACAGGACTCAAAACAGCTCAAAAGCTTCGCAATTTTTACGCAGGTGAGCTTATCCCAATTGAAGCCCCCAGCCCACAGCGTTTTTATAGAGAAAAAAGAAGCAATGGTATCGGGAGCAAAGCTTCGCGAAACCAAATTGGGGATTTTCGTTACTTTTGCGTTTGTTTTAGGTTTGACTTCTTTGCTAATTCAGTAATTAAGCGTTCTATTGCTTTAGAAATAATTTTAGTAATTTTCGAGTAAAATCAGCTTGCTTGTTTATTAGTTTTTTTTGTGATAGATTTTTTCGTTTACTGTGAAAAAGTTCGTGGTGTTAATTAGGGGGATAGATGCAAAACATTTCAAAAATACTTTTTCAAAAAATATTTTTCGGAGTAGGATTAAACTTTTTAAAAAGGTCACTGTATATTTTGTTTACCTAGTTTAAAAAAGTGTTTTGAAAACGAAATTTGCGTATAATAATCAAGCTCAAGCTAAAATATCAAATACACGGGCCGTCAACAAATTAAAATTCCGTTATATGATAGAGGAAATTCCGCTTTTACCATGGGAATATTGCGTTTCCAAATTAATCGACTCGCATATTTGAATATCAGTGTCATTCAATTACCGGCTCTACGCGCATGACGCCATTGATTCGGCACATCGTATCGGTGAACGCGTTCATTTATCAATTCAATTCTCTTGTTCCTTAATCTACATAGGGTTTATTATAAGGTCGAATCGTCCGAATCTCTGAAGCCCACTGAATGCGGGACGTAAATTATCGTTTCCCGTGAATAAGGACCTCCTATTAGGATATCTCCCGAGCGAGTTATTTTGGAAAATCAAAGGGATACCTTTCCTGGCAAAATGATTTCAGAATTTCGTCCCCCGAGGTGTAAAGCGATTTTTGGAATTAATATGATAGAGATAAATTTCATAATGAAATTGAGTTAATAATGTTAAAGTTCTAAATTTATAATTCAAACATTAATGTATTTAAAGGAAGTTTTCAGTTTATTATTTATTCTGTTTAAAATATATTCTTAATTTCTTATAAAACAACAATATTATATCAAAGAACAACAAGATCATAATAGTAAAAGTAACAAATATAGAAAATAAAATAGTATATAAATATAAAGAATGTTCGGTTAAGAAAGACAAACGACAAGTGCGGATTATAGAGCAGTTATTATAAGCATGGCTTTAAAAGTGTTTAAATTAATCTTGTAAAATAAGTTGATAAATTTATAAAATTCTCGAAAGCAAAAGTTTGTAGGAATAATCTTATGTGATATTGTTATTATAATTTTGCAATAGTCTTTAAATAACATCTGGAGAGTTAAGCCCTATAAAATTCATTATCCGATTGCGTCTCATTGAAATTATACAATCTAATATTATAGCTCTAGTTATAAAATATCAATATGATGACTTTATTGGAAGTTATACATAGTTCACTTTTTACATTTTGAAAAATAAAAGCTTTATAAAAATGTAGAAAATTTTAAACGTATTTAAGAAACTTTAATATACAAATTTTTCACCCACTTTACTCAATGCACAAGACCTATTGCAACAAATCTTGGGATCGACTACAAAATCTCGGTTTAAAATTGACCACTTTCAAAAATTGATTTGACCTGAGAGTTGAGATCGGGCTGGTTTTACGACATCGGTGTAGAGAGAAAACTAGATGGACGTACACTTCGGTCTTGTCTATATACAGAAGAGAAAGTGACGAAGACGAGGGAGCATGAAATAGGATGGATCTTACACGCTGATCTGTGTTTTATCTCTTTCTTTCAAATAGAAAATACAGGTGGAAAAATTTTATAGACAAAGAAATAAGCCAGAGTAGAAATTTAACTGCAATATAGTTAGGTCTAATATTTGAAATTTCATTAGGCCTCACTGAGGTTGTAATCAGAAACTATGTTGAGAAATAAATATAGAAAAGATATCCAAACGACGCAATTAAAGTAGTAGTAAAAACATTGACATCAGCCCTGAAACTTTAAACGGTATATTTTCACATCGTCACTCTGCGGGAATTGGCTTGATTAAAATTCGCATCAAGAAGTCGTCCTCCCAACCTATCTCACCTTTTTCACCTGAATACTAGCTCCGTGTATCTCTAGCTCTGTATCACTCTACAGCCGCATGCTTCAGTCTTTATCGATGAGAGGAAATTGGAAGAGAGCCGATGAAAAATGCAGAGGGAAAGAATCGTGAAACAGTTCGACACAGAGAAGCAAGCTGCGCGTGCGCGCGCACGAGCGAAATGAAAGCGAAAAAGAGAAGTGCAAGTCGCAGTCGCTATGCAGCGAAGAAAAAAAACGAGGCGAGTCGATTTTTGCATACGGAGATTGAGCCAAGTCATACACACGACAGGGTCCCCTGGAAGAGGACTGTAAATAAAAGGGAGGAGGATTCTTTGCTAGAGAATTGAATAAGCGAATAAGCGCATGACTATGGATGCGAATAGGGTGTGGGAGGTTCAGCGTGACGTATAGCGATGTAGCGAGACTTTCTGAAATATGGCTTCAATAGGGAAACTTGTTTTTGGAAAGGAATTCCGAAGAGCTTACGAAATTAAAGTAAAAAATTTGAAAATTTTGTACTTCGAGGCACGGCTATACATTTTCTTCGAAGAATATTATTATTTATAAAAAAATATTCTTATTTATAAATGAAAAAGAAAATCGCTTTAAAAAAATGCTAAGTTGAACTATAGAAATCATACGGATTTGAAGACTAGAGTAACTTTGACAAAAAGTTTCAAAAAATTTTAAATTCAAATATAAAATATAAGAATAAAATCGATCCTTGCCATAAAATATCCAGAATTCGAAAAAAAAGAATAAATCTGTAGCCGCGAGCTATCAAAGACATGAAAAGATGTTCCATTGCGACGCTTCTATTTTCAGTGAGAATAATACTCCTGATGGATAACGATATAGTTGCAGTACGTAGCTACGTGAACGTTCGACGCGTAGGCGCTTAACGTAGAACAATTTTCACGCCGAGCGAACGAGCGTAAATTTTAAAAATTACAAGGGACGACTTATCGGACGTCGCTTGCCGAGCATGTTTCATCCCATTTTCGGAGTTATGGCGAAGCATAAATTTCTTTAAAACGGTTCATACCGGCCAATCTCTCGATAGTTCGAAAAAGTTTGTTAGATACTTTCGTTCTTACAAAAAATGATAGGAGTCGTGCGTTTACCATACAGCCTCTTTTATATCAGTTAAGTAAATCTGACAATTAGGTAAATTAAATCACGCAGTAAGCAAACTGACTTCTAATTACAAAAATGCATTTACAGCTGTCTTGAAATTGTGGAATAAAACTGAAAGCTGTGGAAGTAATTCCGACTGAACTTGTCAAAGTGCTCAATAAAACGCTCGGACGCGTTTACATCCCTACATTCATCCGCCTGAACTTCTAGCAGATTACACTTTCTTCAACAGACGTTACTTTTTAACGCGACAATCTGGGATCTGGCATGCCGCTGAAGAGACTATTATAAGCGATAGTCCGTGTCGATTTTTGCGCGCTGTATAAGCCCCTTACAGTCACGCCGAGCTTGTCGAGCTTCCGCTCTATGTCTTAAATTTTCCACCCCTACTTTTCCCCCTTTTTTTCACCGCGATGCCCCCTTCTTTTGTACTTATACCCTTCTTTCCTGGTTTACTTTGTTCCCTTCTACCTTTCTCCACTGGCTGCGTGTCTATGGCGGGAGAACTTTTTCGAAATTGTTTTTGTTCCTTTTCTTGAGACTAGAAAGATAAATGGGTCAAACTACCGAGGATGTACCTCACGAGTTTGTACAGTAGGAGTCTGCAGGAGCGTTTGATGTACACAGGTCTTCGGCTTGTTAGATTGAAGAAGTTAAGGCCGTTAGAATTGCTTTATATGGACGCGAGAACTTAGAGTTTTAATGGCGATTATTCAAAGACACATATGAATTTTACATGGATTGCGACGAGGTCTTTTGCGAGGTACACGAATAACTCATTTGCTCGTAATAAACTATTCAT
>JAPYZA010001421.1:0-10126 GCA_030522685.1 Eupelmus azureus | reverse complement strand
TAAAAATAGATTTCTTGGACAGTAAGGGTATGATTAACAAATTCTAGAAAATTAATTTCTTTCTTCTCTATTCAATTAAAGATCTTAAAAATATTTTAAGACAAAATAAGTGTAAAAAGTTTACTTACGTGTATGCTTTCTTTTTATTAACAAAGAATTATTTGAATTCACGAGAAAAATAAAGGAGAATAAATAAATATTCAAAGGTAGGAAGAGAAAGTAATCATTCGGCAACGCATACAATTTTATCGTTGATTGAGTACCTTATGATGCACGCAGCTGCTATGCTGCACTACGCAGCAACTCTCGTAATTTCATCTAATTGCATGTCGATCTGAGCCTTAGGGCAGACTGACGGCTCTTCCCCTTTGCTACTGCTAGATGCCTTCATTCTCTACTTACTGTATGTCTTACCCCCATTGCCACTACCATCTCGAAATTACGCATTTGCTTAGCTGCTTTGTGCGATATGCTTTCGTACTGCTTTTTGACAGAATCATCGCTTTCTCTCGAGCAACGATTGGATCGGAAATCAATATCGGATTAATATAATATTTTTACAATAACATCATAATTTAATAATGTGAAAGGAACACAAGGACTGCTCTGAAAACTTTTTTTATTCGGCTTAAATATTTCAAAATAAAAAAAATTTGTTCGAATTTGCCTCAGGTCTATTCAACAACCGATGAAAACCGAGAGGAAATTTCTAACAGATCTATTTCAACAAAACACTCATTACTTATATCACCCAGACTTATGGAATCGTTACACCTTTTGCCACCTTCGAAAAAAAGTAAATTAAATACCAGCGTGAAAAGAGATATATCATCTGTGCGTGACAACTATGGAAAATTAGATGTATTAAGGCGATAGTCATGTGAGCAACGTAGAAAATGAGAAGTGCACCGTCTTTTTCTTTTTCTATAGCTCTCTCTATGCGAGCTGCCAGAGCAAGACACTACTGCGGATATAACCTTTCAGCAGGTGTGCAGCAGAAAAACAAGAAAGTAAATACGCGTCACCTTAATACAGGCGTTCGCGACTTCATTAGGTAGTCAAACAAGCGACCATAGAGCATCAAAATTTCAGAGCTTGTCACGCGAGCTGCAGGCTTTGCGAGAAATTCGGGAGATTTTCGGGATTTGTTGGGAAGCGCGCAGCAGCAGGCTCGCTTATCATAATTCCTAAACTGCGCTAGTACAGAGGCGCTTTGTTATGACGAGAGCTAACCCGTACATGCGACTAGGTCAAACGACTGGCTGGGCTTTAATGAACGAGTTTACGCGAGCCGTCGCGCGTTACGAGGCTGACTGATCGCTCAAATTGAAAATTGCATTTCATGCCATTTCCGCCTTTACAATTTTCTCGTCGAATGTTGCCGTGATTTCTTCCATTTTTCATTCAGAAATAACAGTAAAAATGTGAAAATTGTATTTTATGAATATTTATGTAGTGTAGCGTAATTAAAGCTTACATAAGCGAAATGAAGCTAGTACTGATAGAAGTGAAGTCTTGCAAATAAATCAATTTCTCATTAATTTTAGCTGTTACATTTTAAACTGTATTTCGTTATTTTAAATGAAAGAATGAGAGATCTTATTACACACCGTGTAAGCGTTTACTTTGTTACTGTGTTTACTGGGTTACTCATCGTGTAAGCATGAAAAAAATTACGGAGAATATGCATAATAGAAAAGAGAGTGGAAAAATTGTATAAATATTGTTAAGTTTTCATATTTTTTAATACTGGGACGAAAAGAAAAAAAAATTTAACGTAATCACGTAGAATGGATTTTTTTTGTTATATCGGAAAAACATAGATGTAGAACGATATATAGCTTAATTCAATATTATAGTGTAAGTAGTTTTTAAAATATGATTTCACCAATAATTAACACTTGCTAATATTTATTTTAGAATAGGGTTTTATTATTATTTTAAGAAAAAGAAGAATTAGTAGGGGAGGAGAAGAGAAGTCCGGTCAAAAAAATTAGTTTGCTGTTAGATTTCAATTAGTTTCCTTTAATCTTGAGTAGCCAAAGATAAATAAAAAAAAACAGTCTCTTCTGTATACTTATTCGCACTCTTTATGGCAACAAGTAACGAACCGAATTGGAACCCTCTCCCAAGAGAAGAAGTTTGTTTGCGGGATCGATTCTCTTTCCCGCGTCGGTTCGTTTACTCGAGACGAGACGATCACTCTTTTAAGGGTAGAAAATAGAAACTTAAGAGAAAACAATTTAAAGAGTCATACGGACCGAAAGGGATAAACGCTAGGTCTTCGCGTATGATTAGATAAATCTAAAATTCTATTCAATTTTCAAATACTCGATAAACAAATAATAGCCATCAATTCAAAATACAGTTAAAGTTACAAGTTTGTTTAACGTTTGAGAAGGTTTAAACTTTTCTATTATTATTTTAGTTTTTCAGTTGTTTCTCGAGTGAAGATAACAAAGTAAAATAGGACTTTTGGTATAATCTCTTTAACTCGCTCGTGTCTTGTTCCATCAGACTAGTAGAAGTTTAAGCATTGTAATAATAGCTACTGAGAATTTTGGTTAAGTTAGGCATATTTAGTACTACTCGAACTTAAATTTTAAAAGCTTTTATTGGTTGGTTTGGTTGGTAATCAAATACTCTTCAATAACAAGAATATGTATATCATCAAAATTAACTAGTTTTATGAATGTCTATTTAAATAACTGCTGTTTTATCACAGTGATCTGTTTCTACTGATAATTGTATAAAATATGTATTTTCCACTTTTGCTATATTTCCATCATATTAATTATGTATAAATATAATATACTGCTTGTTAAATTTAAAACTGTGTTATATTCATCTTATTATCAAGATTAGACAAGTAGTAATAGAAAAAAGAAAATGCGAAAATGCATTTCCATCGTTTTTGTTTAAAAATATTTTTTATACTATACATAACTTTTTTTAGTACTCAGATATAAAAGAAGCAAAATTCATCTAACAACGCTCAACTTTCAAACTACATGTTATCTTGCAGCTTGCTTTGAAATGAAAAATGTACAACCCTACAATAAAAATGACTCGATAGAAGACACATTCAGCGTCGCGCGCGAAAACTACCTTCCTGATCATCCAGCTTGCTTCGAAAATCATTCACAACTGGGGCGCTTGAGCTTGCGAGCAAACTTTAGCCGGCCGTGAGATGCGATCCCCACGCGACATTATTTATGAAGCAGTGCACGTAGCAGAGCAGGTAGCTGCTCCTAACCTCCTTAATGAATATGTCTTATACGCTTCCAAGACGATGGCTTGAGGGTTGAGCTTTTGACAGAGAAAGAGAGAGTGAGAGGACGAGGCAAGTTCTTGTCTGAGCACCCTCAAGGCTTTAATGAGACGTGCAAAGAAAATTGGTCGCCTGATATACCATTAACGGTACGATCTCTCAGTTTTACCAAGTAAATAGTAGGGGCTGAAAGTTAAGTTCCATGAGTTCGCGTGCGGAAATCGAGCAGTCGCATTAAAGATGTATGCAAACTCTAAAGGTGTGTTTATCTTTTTCGTGGCAAGGTAAATATTGCTCTTGAGAACTTTTTTACTAGTCTAGTGCAAGGATAACCTTTACATTTGTTTTTGAATTTCAATTCGAAAGTTCAGACAGCTAGTCAATCTTTAAATTTAAACAAAGAAAATTTAAAAAATAATGTTTTGCTGCTTTTATACTGCAATTCTTTATGTGATTCGTCAAATGTAAAAAAAAGCCTTTCATCAAAAAAATAAAAAAAAATTTTTTTGAGTTTTAAAATTAAAAATTGCAAAAAATAGCCTTTAACATTAGAAAAAAGCTATGACTTTCCTCAGTCCTCTCGGTCGAACGCTCTACATTACATCGTCACACTTAATACTCACGCCCTTGTCATTCGGACTTTAATAACAGGGACTGACAAAAATACAAAAAAATTATTCATTATAACTTTTTTCTCACTTTTTTTGGCAGTATTCATGAACGCACATAGAGAGAAAAACGCTGAAGAGAGCTGCGATTATGAATTTGCTCCTCCTAATTAGAATTTGAAAGGGCGAGCATTATAAAGTACGCATACATAGGCGACTCTCCGCGCCGACCTGAATTTTCATCCACACAGACTCGCGAAATGCCGTTCGCTCTCGTTCGCGATGCTCGCTCCCGCGTATAGCCAAGCCTGCCGACACTTTTCAGATTTTCTAAAGACGGATGCGCCGAGAGAGAGAGAGAGAGTTAAGAACGAAGTGAATCGCTGAAAAAAGAACATCTGCGAGTGCTGAAAGAAGAAAGCCAGATTTCAAGAGAATACTTTAGAAATGTGTGTGTGTGTGTGAGCGCACGTAACAGTCGGAAGAAAAGTAAAGAGAGCCGATCGAGATGGAGCGATACCAGCGCTGGCTCGGCGGTGACATTGCGCTGATTTATGAATGCGACGAGCTTTTAAAATGCGTAATTAATGGCCGTGCCACTCGAGCAAGAACGATGTAGATCTTCTTGAGCTGAGACGTGGGCTATTTGTTTTGTGCGTAGGTAAAAGAGTGCCGGAGTCGAATAGCGATTGCTTGGGAGATGCGAGCCGAGAGAGCTGCGGATCGCTTTATCGTATAGAGCTCGATTTTTCGATGGTAAGTACGAAGGGAAAAAGCTCAAGGAACTTTTGTAGCTTCGAGCTCGAAGATAACGAATGAGAAACTGGACTCTTTTGTGAAGCCAGTACAAAAAGTATAACTAATGTCAGATCTTTTTTGCTGAAGAACTATACCTTTGACGATGCTTACTTCTTTCATTATTTCTGGAATGAAATTTCTTTCGGCTTCAGTTTAAAAGATCAATATTTCTTCGAATTTTTATTATATTCTTAAACGTACACGTTGCTGTGATTATATGACATTAGTTGTTGCTGTGGAAATACGATGCTGTAAGTAATTGCAAACCATGCATCCAACTACGCGACTCACTGTACATTGTACCACGTACGTACACACACTCGAGCCACTTTACGAGTATCTACATCTACAGTAGGGAGCAGACTTTTAAGCACTTGCCTCTGTCATTCGACCGCAGAATCGAAATGTGTGCATTGCTCCCTAAAAGTTTACACCGAGATAGATAAAGTTCAAATGTGCGTTCTTACCTTGGCGTTAATTGTTAATCAATGCATCAGGCCGAAAGAGATATGCTAAAATTTCGTATCGCCCAGCCTATTAGCCAATATAAAAGTGTAAAGGTTCGTTTTTTTTTTTAAATAAAATATACTTATCGTGGGAAAATTCTTAAAAATTGCAATTTAAAAAAATGTCGTTATTTAATAACTTAATATATAATCTTTAAGAATATGACTTTTCAGACCTTGATTAATTTTTACTTTAATACGATCTTCATTTGTCCATAATTTGCCTTTTTTAATTAATAATGAACATGCAATTGTTGAAAATTTATTATATTACAATTTTTTTTTATTTTGTATCATATTCTTTATTTGTTTATATGTGTATCTAATATTTGTATAAGTCATAATCAGTAGTCGCAAAAAATATTAAAAATTACAACTGTAGAATAACATTATGTTTTATATTAACACAATTATTAAAATACACTGGAAATAATAATTTCCACATCACATGAAGTAAAATAAATTTTTTTTTAATACTTCATTCTTTTATGACATCGTTGAATAGATCTACAAAAAGAATGAGTTTAATAATAGAAAATAAAATCTATCAATACCAGAACACAATAAGCAGAATTATATACATTGATGTATTTGTTATTCAGTCAGAAACATTTTCAATTTCTCATGTATTCAGAATGCTATAAGTAATATTAGCAGCATTTATTTAAATGGAACGGGTTAACAAAAGAAAAGCTTGGGTGTAGCCAGTGCTACAATTCAACATTAATTCGCAGAAAAATTGAAATAAACGAGATACACCTAAATATCAGCTTATATCAATTAATTTAATTATATGCGATATTACACACATTGTTATTAATACAAGCTCCTTATCCTTGCTACACAATATCCTATATGAAAATGTTTATTTCATATACATGATAACTCACTGCCAAAAGATATTAATAACTCTCTCGATGCAAATATTTTTATAAGTAGTCGCTTCACGTAATATTGCGGAGAGTACTTTCTCCTGACAAGCTAAAAGCCATTTTAAATATTTATTAAGAAGCTAGCGCAAGGAAATGTAACTGACACTCTGCACTCCTATTTCTCGACTCTTGCTCGTTTACTTTTTAGACCAAATCTACGGGGAGTTCGCTGCTGCTAGTAGTCGAAATTTCATTCAGTTGCTTCGATGCTCGAACATTTACTGAATTAAAAATGGCTGGATGAAATATACTCATCGACTTTTAGAGAAAATTTCTTCGAGTTTGCGATATAGGTTCTGATAAGTATTATATTATCTGTCTAGGACTTATTGAAACATATTTTTTTGCAACTTTATAGTAATGAATAATAACAAAAGTTGAAGAAGATATAAAAATAAAGAGTTAAAGGCTACTAAAAGAAATCTGCATTATAAATAAAAAATACAATAGCTACCAACTTTAATTTCAAATTCATGTAATTATTAAATGTAGTCGTATATTCTATTATTTTTCTAAATTTAAAATAACTAGAATGTTGCACTTGCAGAATTTATCAAAAATAAAAATAATCTCTTGTTTGTATTACGTCTAAAATACAAAATCGAAATTGAAAAACGAAGTTTAAACGAGTACGAAGAGATTCTCGTACAATATTCTTGCTTTGTATAAGTTTTTTCGAGAGTATACCCATCGAAAAAAGAAACTTTAAAAAAAAGAATTTAACAATAAGAAAATCTATCAAAATAAAAGAAGATTTTATACTGCTTCAGTAACATTATTACAAAGGCTATATAAAATTTCTTAAAGATGGTATATGCATAATATATGTATAATATTCAGCATAAATCAATACCAGACTATTTTTTCATCCCCTTTTTGTCTTATTCACCAATTGCTTCAGGGATCCATTTTTACCACCGAGCACATGACGAGTACGTTGTAAACATATATTCAACTTACAGGCTGCCAACGTTATATTCATCAACAATGCTTAGGTCTCTCTCTCTCTTTCTCTCTCTCTCTCTCTCTCTCTCTCTCCCTCGTTCATCTGTAATCTCACTCTTGTGTTCCTCTTTTTATAGGAGGTGCGCTTTTTTTTTTATTTTTCAGCGATCAATAAAACTTGCTATACTTTGTTAGTCAGTATTGTGGTAGAGTGAGTGAAATGTCGAGTCTCAACTGATTAGCAAGACAAATAGCTTCTGTAGGTAAAGAAATAACATGAAGAATAGTTGTTGCGTGTTTTCTTAATTCGTAATTTATTAGTGCGTAATAGTAACTTTTAAGGTAGAAATTCCCTGAAGAAGACTAAAAGAAATCTTACGTTTTATAGGTTTTCAGCGAAGTTGAAGAATATATCTTAAAGTTATAGCTACGTCCATATTCGTATTGAGTACTGTAATGAATCAGCTAAGTATTGGATTTGAACTCTTTTTCTTTGAACTTTTAAAGGTAAAAACATCAATTTCATGAAAACATAAAAATGGATTTAAGTAGTTATTTTGGAAAGCCAGATGTAAACGTAAAAAAGGAACTTGCATACAAGTAAGTTATAGAAGTTTAATTTTAATTTGCTCTATAAATATAATTACATTACTGTTCTCTCACAGTAAGAGAAAGCGAAAGAATCGATTTAACTTGATCCGTGGAGCAGTGCGCTCACCCCATAAAATAGGCCGAGGTCATACGAGCCTACTAGCTCAGTTGTTAGACATACCAAAGTAATAATTTTTAAAAACCTTCTTAAAAATTATTCTTTTTCAAGGTTTTCATTTTGTTTATTCATATTTTTTATATTTAGCGGCGAAGTAGTAATAGCCGATTTATGTCAGACGCATATTTCAGATCATTAATTCAATTGTAATTAACTTGAAAATCTAATTAGTATAACAATTACTATCTACGAAGATTGCAAATACTATCAAGGAAAAAGTATACAGACAACGATTTTTTTTAATTTTATTGATTTCCTACTGTTAGTGATCAACTGAAAACCAAACAAGAACCGCATACAGTAATAAGAATTTCTTTTTTAATCTACCTCGGGAATTGGTTATGTATGTACGTGAACGTTATCGCTCACTCGAGCGCGTACGGGGACTTCGACGCACGGTGAGTCCTCGCGGGAGATTCGAAATTAAGCTAACCTGATCGCGTCGCCTTCGAAGCGGCTGTTGCCGCCCTGCCATCGTCTGCGATCCCTCGAGATCGCAAGTAATATGATCCTTGCTTTTGTTGTCTTTTCTATCGTCGGCTTTTATTTTTACTTTTTTTTTCTAGTGACACGATGACCTGAAATTTTAATTCGCTCATGTGAATCAGTATGATAATTTATATTCAAAAAAGATGGCGCGGTTTCATTGTAAGAGAAAAATAAAAAAAATTTACCAATATATTGACAATATATTGGTGATATATATTGAAAATTGCTAATACATTACTAATCCATATATCAATTACTAATAACATAGTATATATTACGAGTATTGTGGGATTTTTTTAGCTCTATCTCTTATTTTGCAGTTGTGGCTTATCATGAGAAAAGAAGGCACGTAAAAAAGCAGCCAAGTGTATATCACTAACTCTAAACGGTAAATGAGCAGGCACCAGCACCAGCTGGATGGCTTGAGAAGCAAGGAGGTGGGTAATACGATTTACTTGACGGTTTCGTACCTGATGAGAAAATCAGGGTTATAGACGTGGCTATACACACATTTACTGAAAATGTGAAATAGAACGAGTCGAGGGTAACGGTATAGTTGACTTGTAAGCGAAGTCGAGGATCGTATTCAAGTGAGGCGCGAAAAGATAAGGAGGACTGTAATTGCTTCCCGAGTTTCGTTTTCCACCTCGTTTATTATAAAAATATTGTGCCGAAGCATCCCTTCAGTATCATTAAAAATCGATTCTTTCCTGAATTCTTTGGATAATTAGACGTTTTTCGAATTGACTTATCTTGGCTTAATTGAATATTCTATTTAATTTATCTTATTCCATAAATATATTTTTGTAACATATGAATTATCGGAATAAATTGCTTTTTGAAGATTGATAAAAACGCATATATTTAAAATCTGAAAAAGTAGCAGTTTTCTTGTATGCGCTGACACGCTTGAGTTTCTAAATATATGTAAGCTATTAAAAGTTCTCTTTTTCTATCCATTTGCAAACATGTTTCAGGCTTGTCTTTGCATTTAATTCATGACACTTGTACTCTTATTTTAGTTTCTCTTGTGCCAAATTGGAACATTTAAAGTACCGTGAAAAATTTGAAGCCACTTTGCTCACAGATATTCATTAGTCATTATGAGCATACAGATTTACGTTCAGTTGAAAAAGGCCATTGCATTACTAATTGCAGCGATAAATCTAGCTTGAGCTTTAAATTTTCTTAAAAAAATTTCTGAATTAACGATTATTTGATAAGCAATAGTTTGAACAAAAATGTTCATAATTTGTATACCTAATTAAATAATTTTCAAATAACTAAAACGTTTTCTCGTCTGTATAATATGCAGAAAAACATAGAACAAATTATAAAGAAAAAAATGTTTGATAGAAATATAAAAGAAGCGCTCTTATAGAAAATCATAAAGGCGATAGGAGCGCTAAAAAGTTTTCTCGAATTTGCTTTCTGACTTCGGGGCAAACGGATTCTTGTTTCTCCATCCCTTTTTGCCATTTTTCTTGTAACTGCGCTTATAATTAAGTTTTAGATGCATATCTTTAACATTTAATTTGTTGAATGCTAAAAACAATATTTATCCAAATAAATTCTCTGGTTGTAAAAAGAACTTAGTACTATAAATTTAGTTTTAATTATTTCCAAGACTGAACTCATAATTAGTTCCTTCGAAACATATATTCGTGCTAAAAACGACCTAAACCAACACCTGATTAAAACCTGCTCTAACTACACACACGCGCGGAAGCGCTTGCGAAAATTCGGGCTTTTCATATAGCTTGACTCGAGGGAAACGGTATTAGACCTTTTGTGTCTACCTATATATA
>JAPYZA010001420.1:0-21133 GCA_030522685.1 Eupelmus azureus | reverse complement strand
CTCCGTGGGCTCGACGGTACTGCGCGACGCGCAATTATATCGCGCGGCGCGCAAGTGAAGCTAGACGCACCAGAGAGGATATATTTAAATAAGCGAGGAGGGAGAGAGAGTCGTGAGGAGGAAGATGGCTCTGGGAGAGAGGGAGGCGCACTTTTTTGAAATTTTGTGCTTGTGCTGTTTTGAGTATGTATGCAAGGCGGCGAGGAGAGATTCGCTCGTCTGCTCTTTCGTTTCGGAGTAGTGTTATTAATTTCGGAGCGGGAATTGCCGTAGTCAATTGCTTTAGCGTCCGGTTATTTTTACAATTTTCTCGGATACTATTGTTTAATATCTGCTTAGCGCAAGTTTAGGAGTATAAATATAGTAATCCAGCCCTGGAATTCCGCGGTAGAGCCAGCGCTTTACTTATTAACGCGGCTCTAGCCAGACTTCCGTCCGGCTCTCTGTCTTTCTCTGGAGAGTGCTGGAAAGCCGGCAATCCATACCGCGCGCTCCTATTGCGTAAGATGGCTCATCATTTCCCAGCCACGCGCAACCACCCAAAAAAAAAGCGATCTCGCATAACTCTTATAGAGACCCAAACTACTCAAGCAGCCTTTTTCCTTCATCCTCTCTCTCACATTCAAACAGCCTCCCGAAAGAGACGCCCGAGAAAAAAAGGGCAGCGGCTCTATCCGTCCGATTATATTTCGATTTTTACGCGCATGTGTCGCTCGTTTTTTCCTCCACGCATATAGCGTCTCCGCGCGAACCCAGGAGGGGAGCAAACATAGACACACGCACAGTGGCTGCAGTTATATACCCGAAGGGGGAAGCAACCACGTCGGCTGCCGCGAGGGGGTAGAGGAGCTGCTACTCTCTCTCTGCCCCTGCGCGCACGACGCGC
Source organism: Eupelmus azureus (assembly GCA_030522685.1). Taxonomy (NCBI): domain Eukaryota; kingdom Metazoa; phylum Arthropoda; class Insecta; order Hymenoptera; family Eupelmidae; genus Eupelmus; species Eupelmus azureus. The sequence continues at coordinate 20,247 of JAPYZA010001420.1, read as the reverse complement.
AGCACATACATACGAAGAGAGACGCGCGGGGGGAGGGAGAGAGCAGCCGCCGCCGCGAGTATTGATCGCAGTCGCGCGCGCAAGCCAGGCTTGTGTGGAGAGCGCGCGCAAGCCTGCGATTTTCACGATCCGTCGCCATGGCCACCTGGCCTATACCAACGCCGAAGATCCTATCTCTCTCTCGCTCCGCCGCTGCCCCGAGAGCGCCTTTCTGGCCTCGAATATAATCACGCGCGAGCGCGCCTGCCTACCTACCCCCCCGCGCGAAGGCCTCCAGCGAGCTGCGATTATCGTTCTACGGAGAGAGAGAGCTTTTAGCTCTTTTTAATGAGCTGCTTTCGGTAAATTTGTCGCTGGTTTTTTTTTTTCTTTTACGATAGACGCGTTGGCTGGAGTTGTGCGAGAGAGCGGGCTGCGCGGAGGAAAAGTCGATACGCGCCCGAGCGCTGATGGGAATATCGGCCGGGCGCCCGCGCATAAGCGTGTCTGAGGGAATCGCTGATATTGGAGGGTGGACGAGCGAGTGGTTTTATGGGAGTTGGATTCTATTTTTTGATTTTTGATTGTTGGGTTTAGTTTTGGGTTTTTGGTTTGATTATTGATGAATATGATTAATGGTTTTTTATTTTTGTTTGTAGGATGCATTGGCAATTTTATAATTGTTCGAAGCAATATTAAAGTAGCGTACAATCTTCCTCTTCTAATTTTTATAGTCTACTGCTAGCAACAGAAAGAACCTTTGGATCACTATTACCACATCGGATTCATCAATCATTTTCTCGACTTTTCGCCAATTATTCATTAACTATATTCAGTACATCTAAATTCATCTAAATTTGAAAATCATTCTCATTCATCTAAATTTCCCCCTCAGAACCCTCCGCTTCTCAGTCAACCACACGTTCATTCCTCAATGAACAAAAAAAACCAACACCCAGCCAACTACACCAAGCCAAACGCTCGCACCGACATCCGCAGCTACACAGACCTCCATTAAATTTCGAAAGTAACGCAAGCCGCGTAAGCGATCTCTCCGCCGCGACAACGCCAGCCTCTCTCTCTCTCTACTACTTCTATTTTTACATCGCGCGCCGCCGCGCACGCATTCATACACTTAGCCGCCCACGCAGCCCATTGACAAACTCGGCGCGCAAACTTTTTTCTCCCGCATATCCGCGCGCGCAGAAAAACTGGTCAATGCGCGCATAGGCGAACGCCGGCGATTCTACATCGTCCAGTGTCCGTCCTCGTGCTTTGTTGACTCTAGCTTTTATATTGTTTACCCTGCATTCTTGGGACGACGAAGGGGCCCGGCTGCTTCTCGGAAGGAGCGCTCACTTCGCGGAAAGCTCCGCGATTGTCTTTTTCCTTGTGTAGGTGCGTCCGTAAAAGCGAGGCTAGCCGCGTGCCCGGCTTTTTCTACTTGCGCGCGCCGAAAGCCGCTCGATGAGCGGCGCCGGGAACGACTGCCGAGAGCTGGCTTCGCTTTGAGCGCGATCGAACTTGTCTGTTTTTACTTAAGGTGGGAGAATCGCTTGGTAAGGGCTGTAAGAGGATGGTTTATAATGGAGATTTAAAGAGGCGTTGACGTGAGGATTTTTAATTTATTGTTGTAATCGGTTACCGCCGGCCGGGAAGTTATTTAAAATTCCGTTTCGTAAGACCAGAAGCGCAAGATGTAAAGACGAGCGAGCTATAGTGTAGTTGCGCTGTAAACACTGATTACTTTGTCCTACTAACACTTCCTTGGATAAAAGTTCGCTCGAGCTGCACGTATCAACTTGGCAAGTTCAATGCACCCCCGCAGATTCTTATAGAAAGATATATACCCTGCGTCAAAGTTTACAGGAGCCGAACCTGCGTAACCAACAATATACTTATACCCAAAGAAATAAAAAAAATCACATACGCATTCCAATCCTAAAACACCGTGTAAATCAAAATTCACCAGACGCTCGCATACACAACCGCAAGCTAAACGCAATCCGCTTTTTCAGAACCCAGCGCAAAAGGATTAAAATAATTTCGCGCGTACACCCCAAGAATTATTCATCCACCCCCCTCCACATACATACACACGCATGAGGGGCCTGTATAGTAGCCAGCAGCACGTACACAAGCGGAATAATTTCGCGAGGAGCTCATAGACGACGCGCGGCGCGGGGGCGTAGAGCTGGCTCGTCGGGGCTCGCTCGCCGGGGCTGACGTTCGCTTCATTATTGATTGTTCCTAGCCCTGGCTCCGCGCGCCTCCCCATTTTCCCCCGCGCGCGCGCCCGACTCGGCCCGACTTTTATATATATATGTATATGTATACACTCGCTGCTGCTCCTCGCTGAATTTTCGTGAACGCTATATATACTGCGCGCGCGAGCGCTATTATTTTTGAGTTCGCGAGCGCTGCGGGGATCGATAGCGTGGAGAGAACGCGAGAGTCTGCCTGTTATACCCCCTCCTTTGGCTGTCTAAAAATAACGACTTATTGTCTAATAAAGATAATGGATTTTAACGGGATAGCGAGGCGCTCTCGAGGTGGGTGATATTAGGCCGTTTTGGAGCGATTGATCCGCGGGTTTGAGAGCTGGGCTTTTTGTTTCAGCCGGGCGGTTAGTTGAGAGTGACAGAATGGATGGTTTATCTCGGTGGCTTTTTTCAGGATTACGCTCGTTTGAAGCCTGTACGTTGGATTTCTCGTAATACTGACTCTACGTATTCCTCGGGATAATTTTATAATTAAAACGATCAACTATTATTCTAGATTAGATATCTCAATTTCAATGAAAAATTAAAGCGAAACTCCGAATCCTACTCCGCATCAAGCACAGGCCGATTAACCAGAGTATTGATCCAAAATATGAACTACTTCTGCCGCGTGCTCCGAAAAAAAAATCCAGTCCGACTGGCAGCGTCACCCCCGTAACCTGGATTTTTTCGTTTTACAAAGAGCCGAAGCGGGAGGGCGGGAGGCTTGCGCGCAAAAAAAACTGCTCCCGAGCGATATACATCCCGCTCTCGCTTTGACGAGACTCGGCTCGATTTTGGCTTCAAGAGAGCTTCAATTAGAGAAGCGAGCGGGCGCGTTTCAATTATACATCCCCGACGAGAGATCGAGCACCCTTCCCGAAGTTTTCGGCTGGGGGGGCTGGTTATATGGACCCGGCGAAGAGGGTGGCAAGGAGAGAGAGCGGATATATATAGAGTATACATAAGCGAAGAGCGAACGACCCTTGTGCGCGCAAAAAAAAAACGTACGCGTATATATCGTGACCTTCCATTCGCGATTACAGACGGGAGTCATGTATATAGGCGGTCATAGGAGGGGGGAGGTATGAAGTACAAAAAGCTGCCCCAAAGCCCCCTATTCTCTTTTTGAGCTCTGCAGCGGTCGAGTTTGCCTCCGTGATGTCTCCGGCGTGAGCGTATCAGTTTTCGTGGCGAGAGCTGGGTTGTGTGTGTGGGAGAGAGAGAGAGAGAGAGTGGGCTGGTGTGCATGTGAATATATTGCGAAGAGAGGCCGATGACTCCTAAGAACGAGCGTCATTCTGCTCTATATCCTTCTGGGCTCGGGCTCTCTCGTTCTCTCTCTCTGTTGTCTTTTGGCGCTTGGCTTTTTTGAGGACGACACTTTTTGTTTCGACGGCTGACCTTATGCTTCTCGAGACTGTAAACCTTCTGGCACTTTATTTGGCTTTTGATCAATTGCAGCTCTGTGTACAGAAGAATCAATTGGGAGAGTTTGAATTTTTTTTTTTTAGTTAATTATTCTGAATAATTATGTATTTATTAACTTTTTTTTAAGTTCTTTACTAATAATTAGTAGAAAATTTTATTTTATATGATAGATAATTAAGATACTGATTACTAATACCACTTTAAAGTCAAAGAAAATTATCAGCAACAAAATAAAAATGGTAAAATAATACCAAGCAATCGCAATGGCACTGTGAAGTAAAAAAATTTTGAATTATTTAACTTCACCCATATACCCCCTATCAAAATATTCATCATCGAAAACATTAGCCCCCTTACCGCTCCCCAGCAACATTAACACAAACTACAACAATCAATCCTCAAACCAGTTTTAAATTCGGCAAACCCAGCACCCAAAAACCCCAAAGTCCATCAAACACATCTACACTCGCAAGGATTAAAAAAAAAGACCTCGCACAGACAGAGGCAACAATAGCCACAGACAACAAAATGTCTCGCATCCCCCCACCTCTCCACCAAGGACTACAATAACGAGCGCGTGCCTCGCTCCCAGACACGGCATTGAAATTGGGTTCAGGCTAGCTCTCGTGCGTGTATGTGTATGTGTGCAGCGGAAAAAGGTGGAAAGGCCCCAGTATAACGGGTGGCTCGTGCCGGCTGTTGTACGTACGCCAGCAGCTGCGCACACCTCCCTGAGCCCCTCCCCCATTTTTTTTTCCGGACTCGGCGCTCCCTCTCACCCCGCCTGTATATAAAAGAGCCGCTCGAATAATCCCCCCATCGAATCGCCCCGCAAAGCGCGTCTGTTTCGCTCTAGAGCGCAGCCAGGAGGACGCGGCGAGTGCAGCTCAACCCCCGTCAGCGTGTGTGTGTGTGTGTTTAGGGTGTCTGGGTAGTGAAAATTTACGTACGCGAGCCCCTTTACTTCGGGCCCTGGAATAATGACACGAATTTTTAATTAAAGAGCCCGCTGCCCAGGGCTGGCCTTTGCTCTCTCTCTTTTTGATTTTCAAAGGGCCGTTTCGGGCTTGTAATTAATTCGTTATAGAGCTAGGAAAGCCTGAGGGAGAGGGAATCGGAATAATGGTAATGTCGGGGCTTATTTTTATTTTCTCCACGTGTAATGCGGGAAAAAAAAACTGTAACGCGGCGCACCGAAGCGTACTTTTTCGATTATTTTGCGCTCGTTACTCCCGAATTCCCCGAATAAGCCAGCTCGACTTTTACAAGTAATTACACATCGCCGCATTCTATCCGTCCAAAGCATCTCGCCCCCGAGTCAACAAGTCTCTCCTTGCGCGCGGGGCTGACGTAACAATTTTCGGCCGCTTCTATAAACGGCTCACTGACGCTGAAAAAAAAATCGATGCGCTCTCGCGGCCGGCCGAGAGCGCGCGTAATTTTCGAAAATAGCCCCTCGGCCGCGAGTCCATAAGTTAATTGCTCCCGTTCGCGCTTATATATAAATACAGACGTGTAGAAACGAACGAACTTCCCGGTGCGTTGCACCTCCCGCTAGCATCGCACACGTAAACAAACGCATAGCTGGAAAGGTGAAGGGTAAGAGCCGGGGAGAGAGAACTGCATATATCGGGCGGAGGCAAGAAAAATGAGGCGGAGCGCTGCGTCTCTTTAAACTAAGCCGAGAAGAGCGGCTTCTTTAAATTCCCTCTCGGCCTACTCTATACACAGGCGGTTTCCGCTCTACCCAGCTCCCCCCCGCGCGCCGATGATTTAGCCAGCGCTCACCTTTGTTGGGGATCACGTTTCGTTCTCTCCCCGCTCCACACACACATATGCACACACAAGCTGTCCAGGTGTCGCGCGCGCGCGCGCCGCTCTCCCCTGCGATCAGCTGATCGCCTGCTGGGCTTACGTCACTCGGCGAGAGCTCCCTAATAAAATTTATAAACCTATAGCAGGCCGCACCACCGGCCGCCTGTGCGATCTTAATCACGCCGAGGCGCCCGCAGGAGGAAAGACGCGAGAACGTGTCTGCTTATACATATACAGCCCCTGTGTATACGTTGTGTGTGTGTATTGGGGGTAGGCTCGCTTTCGGATTTCCGCTTTCGGGGTACGTTGGCGCTTGCGGTCGCGTATTATACATTGCTGTTTTTTCCTTCCTCTCGCTCGAGCTGCACGCGCGCACGGTTACGCTCGCCTAGACGTTATCTTCATCTCGTCACTTGTTCCGCTGGGGGGTTCTTGACTCGCGCTGCCGCTGCTGCCGGCTGATTTTACGACTGCTGGGTCAGTGTAGGTGGAAGCGTGCGTATGTGTACTTGGCACGCTTGGAGAGTTTGTTAACTGGTGGGAATTTTGGTGATCGGACGTTGGTTTTCCAATAATGCAGTGCCCGCTCATTGCTAAGATATTCGGAGTTTCATTGAATGTCGTTTCGTTGCTGGTGTGATGTTTTTTTGACTTTGTTTTTCTGAGAGAATAGGATTAGTAAGTGGACCCATATTTTAATGTTTACAAACAGTAGCACGCCCATTGAATACTACGGAACCCGAAGCCAGCAAAGAGAAAAAAGTCGAACATTGACTAAAATAAATTACCGCTGCGGCGCAATCCAGCTTATCATTTTAGCGAATCGGCGCTCACGACTCGCAATCAGTCCCGCATACCAAATCCAGCGCAGCGCGCGTATATAACGTTCCAAAACAAAGCAAAGATTACGCAGAAGAAAACCACTTTACGCACTCTCTAACCAAGACATTTTCTCTCTCTGTTTCAGATTTCGCGTAGCTAGCTAGAGGAATTCTCCGTGTGACGAAGGAGCCAGGAGGACGAGCCGCGCACGGCGCAACCCGGTCGTCCAGCTAATAGAATAAAATAAAAAAGCGACGAAGGAGCAGCAGCAGTAGTAGGCCCCCAAAGTCGTTAAATTGTGCAATGATGGCGAACGGTATGGATACAGTGGTCCAGCAAAATGGCGGCTCGAATCTGGGCCAGAGCTCGCAGGAGGAGTCCAAGACCAACCTGATCGTCAACTACCTGCCCCAGACGATGACGCAGGAGGAGATCAGGTCGCTGTTCTCCAGCATCGGCGAGGTCGAGAGCTGCAAGCTCATACGCGACAAGCTCACTGGTGAGATACGCTATGCCGTCTTTGCACGACAACACTTATATATATATACTATCTCGCACGCACTCTCTCTCTCTCTGTCTTTCTCTCTCTTTTGCGCTCTCTGCTATTCACCCTATTTTTAACCTCGCGCCCCCAAACGCGTGTGTATATACTTGCGCGTGTGTAACGCCGAGAGCGCGCGAGCTGTACCTATTACCACGCGCGCTTGCTTTTCTAGAGCCGCTGAAGACACGCGCGCGACTTCGATGCACTGTCCTCCTCGATTTCGTTCAACGTCAAGCTATCTTTCTCTCTCTCTCTCTCTTTCTCTGTCTTATTCTCGTCGGACGATATATTATGCGGTGCGAGATAATTAGCCCGGTATTACATTTCGCGACTAGAGACTTTTTGTGAAAAGGGGGGATAGACTAATCGACGAGATATCCACAAATCTCGCGCCGCTGACGCCGGAGCTATCCGATACTCCATTTGTTTTACGCGCCCGATTCTCGTTTCTCGTTCTTTTTTTTACTGGCTTGCAACTCTATTTCGAAGACGCGTGTGGTCTGAGATCGAGTTCTCGATAGTTAATTAGTACGAGCTGGCTTTATGAATTATATTGTTTTTCTCTCGTTTGATCTAATGTTGTTTTTAATAATTTTGCCTTTTGTTGCGATGAAATAAGTAATTGGTTTGGTTAAATTTATGAGTCACATGTTAAATTGATTGCGGTTGCCTACTGATAGCAATAAAATTCAACGTAGACGAAGATCGTCAATCTTTCTCAAGCGGTTTGGAAAAGACTATTTTTATACCCTTTCCCATGTTAATTCCTAATTATGAATTCAGCCGCGTAACTAATAAATAAGCCAACACACAAAGACCGGCCGAGATGAGCTCGCAGAGCTCTCAGTGTATATAACCCTCTCAGCCGGCGTCTATACATTTTTCAGCCTAAAAACCCGCTTACAAACACAGATCCGTCATTTATTTTCCACAACACCCACACACACAAGCCAAACGTAAACAAAGAAAGACAAACGAGAGATCGAGGCACATATAGAAAACACAAAGCTCTCCGAAGTCACGGAAAAAGCAAAACCGCGCTTAAAAAAAGAAAAATCGATAGATCCGGGTAGCCGCGGCCGACGTCTATGCGCAGCGATTATGTGTGTGAGCGTATATAGATATATATGTATAATGAAAATGACGCTTACTCGTCGGGTTGGCGACACACTGGCATTTCAGCTGCGCGGCTACGTAACCGCGAGCTCGCGTGCACTCGTCTATATACACTCTCGTGTGCCGCGCGCAGGCTGCGGAGTCGCTATTTTCGGGAAGAGATAGAGAGAGAGAGAGAGAGAGAGAAAAGCGAGCGAACGAGAGCGGGGGCGTCGGTATATACTCGCAGGCGCGAGAGCCAGAATCGAATAGCGACCCGCCTAGTTATTATATGCTTGTGGCAACTCTCTTTCTCTCTCTTTTGCTCTCTCTCTCTCTTGTGCGCACGCCTTTAACCTCTTCCCTGCGAGATCTCTTTCTGAGTTATAAGCTCGGGCTGCTGCGAAGCTTGGAAAATATGAGATTTTTTTCTTTAAATTTGATGGGTTTGGAGCTTCTTTTTTGTCGGGGTTGGTTGAATGAGTTAAGAGCGATTGCTGCTTGTTTATTTGCCACTAATTCCTTTGTGCTCAAATATATTTGGATGAAATTAATCGTCGATTGAAATAATGATTTATGTTATATGTTTTTGAATTTATAGTTATAGCTTTGAAAATTTGGGAAGAGGTTGAGGTTTTAAACGAGAAGTTTTATGCAGATCCCACTGCGGGCCCTTACCGAGCTTAACGCACACTTAATATCGTTTTGTAGAGAGGTTCTAAATTGCGGCATCGTATACACTGTTGAACAAACATTTCCTTTGAATTACTTAAATATTTTATGTTAATATGGGCTATAATTATGTACGTTCTATTATAAACGAGCTTGGTTCATTGTTTTTAATAGTTTAGTTCACACTTTAGCTTATTCAAGTTTATCGGCATGTTGAATAATTATATTCCTACTTGTTAACATTAAAATTTATGAATTATAACTCTTTCGATAATATTCTATTTTAATAAAAGGTAATATTTTAGTTAGGAGATCGTGTATTAGTCTATGTTCAAACGTTTGAGCTAATTTTCAACAGTGTATACGAGACTTTTAAGTTTACCGACGCGTCGTTTGAAACTACCTATATTCAACTTTTTTCGTATTTAACCGTTTTAATAACGCGTCTTGTACGTAAAATTAAATTATTTCTTTTTATTTTTTGCGTGCCAAATATCTATTCGAATCCGAGAACAATGCACTTTATTTATTTGTATTTATTACAGAATTTAATTACTTTTAATTAGTTATTTAATTTTAATTAATTTAGTACACAGTAAAAGTTTTTGTGTAGAAAATGCAAATGCACAATTTCAATAAGCAACACATAGTTATTTTAGTTACACTACATGTAAATTATTCAACCTATGTGAAATTAATTAAACTATTTTATTTTGACACATTAAATTTCTTTCAATTACACAAAAACTTTTATAATTTTATGTATATAATTTTATTTTACTTTTGAGTACAAAAATAAGAATTTTTCAATATGCTTGTAAAATTTGGTTTTTTCAAATTTATTATTAAATTAGTTCTTTGAAAATGCTTTAACAATAATTAATAAAATTGATCAGAAAAATAATTATTTTTGTCCTAATTTAAATAAAAATTTGCAAATTAACTTTTTAAAGTAAATACCTTACATGCTGCTTTGTACAAAATTTTGACGAGTATATTTTTTTTGTTTTTTAAACAGGTCTGAACAGTACGTATAAAAACATTTGTTTGCAGATGGTTCGTTAAAATATTTTGTTTATTGCGCTACCTTCAACAATCTTCTGTTAAGTATGATTGAAATTAATATACACCGACATACATGCCAATCTAAAGTAGGAAATTCTTACATATACTTATAGCTTTGTTTTTTTTTCTTTTCAATTCATTTTCTCTTTTTCTTTAATGTACATTTTTTTCTTAAGTTTTTTTTTATTCAACCCAACATTTTAGTTTCCTTCATTTGATCGTATTGGTTAATTTTGTTTATCTTTTTTTTTGCACGTACACGAGTAAGGGCCGACGAAGAATCGTTATCGAATCGGCGCTCGACGGTCACAAATTTGCCATCTAATTAACGCTGCATTATAGAAAAGAGTGTCAACGCCATTATATTCGTTTGCTCTTTTCGGCCCAAGTAGTTCGTTGACACAAGCCTCGCATTCTTCTCATCTCGTTCGCTCGTCACCTGTCGGACACTCGACGACGGATGGCGCGACGCGCGCACGCCTCACCGGCCACAATAATGACAATTATTGCTTTTATAAAAAAAAACGATACGATTTAAAAAAAATCCCGTCTTGTTCTTTTGCACAATCATCCACTCTTCTTCACTGTGTATTTTTTGCTATCTGCGCGTAGAAGTATATAATAGAATAGACGTTCTCTCATTTTTTTTTTACTGTATACGTATGTAGACCGCGATGTGCAAGACGCGTTTTACCGAGCTTGCGAAGAATAATTTGTTGAATAAAATAATTGGATTCGCGATGTTTCCTTGCAGGTCAGAGCTTGGGCTATGGCTTCGTCAACTATCATCGGCCCGAAGACGCCGAGAAGGCCATCAACACGCTTAATGGTCTTCGCTTGCAGAATAAAACGATCAAGGTCCGTGCCCGACTTCTCATTTAGACGATATACTTTTATTTTACAATCTTTCTGCTCTCTTTTTTTTTACTTTATTGTACCTTCCGAACTGTCTGATAGACACGCAACGATGATTCTCTTTTCTTTATTTTTAATTCAGCCCTTGATATTTATATTTATGACTATTTTTGGTATCTATATTTTTGAAATCAGATTAAAAGGTATTTACAATCATTAGAAAAAAATCTTTCATCATTTTTACAATTAAAAAAAAACAAATAAAGGATTTGATACGAATGCTATCATACTGCTTTGCCACGAAATTTTCTTAATTTCTATAATATTAAAATAAACTATTCAACTATTTCAAGAATTAAAATTACTTAGTTTATTTTTTTTTACTTATAAAACGTCACAATCAAAAAGAAATTTTTTGATTCACAATTGTGTATTTGTTTCTTGAGAAAGATAGAACAAACTTAGTATCTTACAATAATTTTTTTGCTTTTACATTCGTTATTTTATTTTAAATGCTTACACATGGCTGATTTTGCTTATCATTTAAACTGATCTCATTTAACAAAATAAAAATTAATATTTTCATTTCCCTTTAAAATATGCAAATAAGCAGCGTTAAATTCCGGTTGTGATTATTTTAATCTTGCCCACACATTTTTAAAAAAATTTTGTCAATTTCTTTAAAATTCTAGAATACTTTTATCAATCGAGTAAAGGCTTTAAATTAAGATTGTTTTATCTTCACAAGTAAATAAATTCCCGTTAATATTATATCATTGCGTGTAAATTATCCGATAATACTTCCAATCAAAAAGGTACAATATATATTCGCACATTACACTAAGAAACGCCTTTGGCCCGCGGTCGTGGGTGGGGCGCTTTCTCAATTTACCCGGGCAACACGTAATCGGTTAATTTCAACAGGTATCGTACGCGAGACCGAGTAGCGAAGCGATAAAGGGTGCAAACCTCTACGTCAGCGGTTTACCGAAGAACATGACGCAACAGGATCTTGAGAACCTCTTCAGCCCCTACGGCAGGATCATTACCTCCCGCATACTCTGCGACAACATAACCGGTAAGTTTCCTTAATGCTCCATTGTATTATTACTTTTGTCACGTGCCTACGACCACTTGTCCACATGTGCAACTCGATTGTCGCGGTGACCCCAAAAGCTGAGAGAAAAAATCTTTTCTGAACTTACTTGACTTTACATTTTCACTTTTGGTATTCGATTTAATAATCGTGTAGTCTTGCGCGTTAAAGCTTGATAAAGCCTCTTTTTTCTCTCAATTTAAGTCTCGAGCGTGCTTTTTTTTTTAAGCAAGCATCGAGAGATGCTTTAGTGCTTCTTCATCGTCGCACCATGCGCCTTCTCCATCTTTTACTTTTCCATGCGTTTACACGAGTGTGTTATTTTAAAAGGAAAGAACAAAAATGCTCATTCGATGTCAGCTTCAGGGTGTAGCTTCTTGAATAAAGAGGTGCTTGGTTTTTTTTTACTTTTCTTGGAGTACGCTGATATATTTTATGGGATATTTTCCCGAGTAAGTGTATTAATTACTTTTTAAAAGTAAAATTATAACAACAGTTAAAAATTGAATAAAAATTTCAGTTAAATTATAAATTTTTTATATTTATAACATTGCAAAATAAAACTAAAAAATGAGCTTTTACAGGTATGTTTTAAATAATTAAACATAAAAAATTGTTGGAACATTGTGCGACGAATAAATGAGCTGTTCACCATTATTGCTTAAAATAGCAAAACAATAATTCTAAGTATCCTTGGATTAAAAAAAATGGTGCACAGTAGATAAGGTCAAGTGAGTAGGCCATGGGGTTTACTATTTACTATTTGAGGTGGGTCGGTGCGCCTCACGTCTCTCTTCTCTTTTTAAATTAAAAACAAATTTATATCAGTAACTAACACAGAAGAAGAAAGTTTATATTGAACTCGATAATTAAAAAAATAAACTTAGAGCCTTGAAAGCTGTCAGTGCCATGAGAAAAAAAAACAAAGATTTCAGGGATATTTTTTCTTTAAGTTTGTTTATGTCAAAATGTATATACATTCGCATGGCTATAAATTATTGATTCGAATATTTTATTTTCCAATTTTTATTGTAATTTTCTATACTGGTTTAACAAGTAAATAATCCTCCCAATATTAAAAATCTAAACCTTTTTTAATTTTTTTTTATTAACACACACAGCCTCATGGCCTCTCCACCTTTACCGTTGTCTCTACTTTCCCCATTTCTCAGTCAGACTCTCTGTTTTTCTCTCTATCTTTCTCTCTTTTCGTTTACATTTATTTCGTTCTGCCCATCTATCTCTCTTTCACGTTTAAGTTCCTCTCGCAGCTAAAATCGTATCGCTCATCGTGGCGTCGATGTAAGTTATTTTTAAGTTACGCAACGTCCGCTCGCCTCCTAGGAGAATTGGAAATTCCCATTTTAATCCCAATTGCGATTGAAACAAAGTTATTTATTTTAATTTTTTTAATCAGTTTTATTTATTTTAATCGATACTATAAGTACACCTGCCCAGTGAGCTTTTGTATGTATTTTTTTTTCGTTTTTATAAACAAAGGAAGCGGACTAAGCGTCTAATGTTAATTTTATTAAACATAATTTTTTATGAAATTATCGTCTCTCATTCGCTGGCTTTATGTTTAAACGATAATTATTAGCTAACTTCAGTTTAGAATTTTTCTTTCGTATATTCGGTTCGTTCACCTAAATCGTCCACGTTAGAGGATTATTTTTACGAGTTTACAAATAACTTTAATTTTATTAATTTATTATTCAAAAATACTTAAAATTTTGCTAACGAATGAGATACGAGATTTAAAATAAAAGAAAAAGGAAAGGCGTTTTGCTATTTTTTACTGAGATATGATTTTTTCGTTTCTGTTTAGTACGACAATTTGTGACTGGCGGCGGAGACAATTTGCCGGGTACGTAACTCAAGAAACTTTTTCTTTTCCCACTTTCTCTGGCTCTCCTTTTTTAGCTAATCTTACTTTTATTAATGCACTTTTATGCTTTTCAACAAACAAAAACAATTATTTTTTCCGTCGTTACGCAACACAAATTTAAGTCGAAAACACAATAAGTAAGGGACGCTTATTTTTAATTCATTTTATTTAATAACTTATTATTTATACATTATTATATTTATTTTAGGATTTATTTTAGTTATAACTCATAATATTGTACTGTAACAATTACGATTCACATTATTTTTTAGGTACTGATGTTACGAATTTTAAGTTTTATGTAATTTAATGGTGATTTTTTGTTAATTTCGTCATCGTATAATTAACCGGCGCCAAATTTTTGTTTCTTTACGCTTTTATATGATTATTTTACCACCTTAGTTTTTAGAAATCTCAATTGCCTCTGACACCTTTCGAGCTGCTGAATTTGGAGGCAATAATGTAAAGCATAACGAAAGATCTAAGAAAAGCTTCAAGATAAATAAATACACGAGGCAAAGATTGCTGCTCTTTATTTTCACAGTGTAAAGAAACGAAATTGTGCGCACCGAACCACTCGGTTCGACGATGAGCTTTAAATTTTCGACCTTGCTTATAGTTGCATCACGAGTGCACTTTGTGAATTCGACCAAGAAGATGGCGAGCCTTTTTGCTGCTCTTCCACCTCGAAAGCTAAAAAAAAGTGACATTTTGCCATTTTACTTACATGTTTGTACACCACAATCAAAATGATTGGAGATCCCTGAACCACAACGAATTATAAATTTTCTTATGCTTCGAACGCAAAATACTATTATTTCGTTTATATAAAGGGACCTAAATAGTATTTTCTTTCCCTAAGGAGCAAAATAATTGGGCGCTGTATATACGTATTAAGTTGCTACGCAACGCTACATATGTAAATCAGCACATAGCCATTCCGCTCTCAAGGCAGAGAAAGCACTAATTTACTCCCTTTAGATAATCCAAAAAAATAGTGGATTGTGTACGTAAGGAGAAAAAGCAAAGAATATTTCTTTATTTATTCCCATGGAGTATAAATGGTTTTCTACTTTACGCGTTGTGCGTACAAAACAGTATTTCGCGTTCTTCGAATAAGAGAATAAAACGTGCAAGTCTTATATAAAAATAGAAAATATTTTTTTCTTACTAAGAATCGGATGCAAATAATTTGTATAAAAATGTTTATTGTATTAATGGCCTAACAGCTGATCACATGGTTATCTTAACGATTGCCTATATTTAGCGAAACCCCTCCGTACAACTATCATTCGGCATTCAGAGAGACAGAGAGAGAGAGCAGAAAGGCTCGTCGATCAAAAGAAAAAGCACAAGGGCAGAAAAAGTAATTTTGTTAAAAAAGGAGAAACCTAGAAAGTGGCTATACTGACAAACCAGAAAAACATTGGGGTTTTGGGCAACCGGCTTACTTTAGACGTTGCAGGTCTGTCGAAGGGCGTCGGCTTCATCAGATTCGATCAGCGCGTCGAGGCTGAGCGCGCCATCCAGGAGCTGAACGGCACGATTCCAAAGGGCTCGACGGAGCCGATAACCGTCAAGTTTGCCAACAATCCGAGCAACAACAACAAGGCAATACCGCCCCTGGCAGCGTACCTCACGCCCCAGGCGACGCGCCGCTTCGGCGGTCCGATCCACCATCCGACCGGCCGCTTCAGGTACATTCCACTGTCGCCACTATCCAGGTACCTACTCGCCTCTACTCGCTCTACCCAACAATGACTGAAAGAACAGAGATATTATTGTACCGACCACTTGTCTTTTTCTATCTTTCTTTGTCCGCCCCCCCCCTCTCTTTCTTACCACTAAACGTTCTGTCTACATTCTGTTTCGTTTATTTCGTTTCGATGCCTATCATTTTTGTAGGATCATCGCAAACGTGCCAATCGCGCATTTCTTTTTTTCCAACTTTACCCTCCTTTTCTTATTCAACTGCGATTTTCTTTATAACTCCACTGGTATCCTTACTCATCTTATATTCTTCCTTTTATTCAATTTTATACTTTTTTTAATTTATCAGTCCAGTAACGAGAAA
Organism: Eupelmus azureus; assembly: GCA_030522685.1. NCBI lineage: Eukaryota > Metazoa > Arthropoda > Insecta > Hymenoptera > Eupelmidae > Eupelmus > Eupelmus azureus. The sequence goes on along the minus strand of JAPYZA010001420.1, from coordinate 4,650 downwards.
TTATTTACGCGATTCTCTGGTTTATTGAGACTGCTTCTATGGAGGTACTTTGCAAACTGAAGCTCTTATTTACATTCTTGGTATTTTTGTCCTCTTAGACCTGTGCATCTAGGGTAAGTAATGAATTCAATGACTAACAAACTCAAAACTAAAAAAGAAACAGAAAACGTTATGAAAAAATAAATTATGTGCAATTTTGCACTTGTAAGCCACCATCGTTATAAAATGTATTCATATCCATCTCAAATTAAAAAAAAATATATCATAAAGCTTTGACCATCTCATACATTTCACTCATAATATTTGTGTTGGTTTATAAATGTGCTTTTAGAATATTATGTTATAAATTTACAAAAGATTCAATATTTAAAAAAAAAAAAATTAAGTTATAAATTTAAATAAGTTCTGGGGTACTATTAATCGGTAGTAAATATTTTATGAAATAATTTGAAAAAATCAGGCTCCAGTTGTGCTAAAATATAAAGCTACAGTTATGCTAAAAGTACTAAGATAGAAGGAGTATTAGTTTTTTTTTATTCATTCGTTTATTTTGCTTTGAATATAATTAATGATGACGCTATTTTCTCAATTCACATTTATAGCAGTAATAAACTTTGTCAAGCCTTTTAGTTTTTCATCTAATAGCGCGGTTATATACAAATGCGAGTTGCCTTTCATGTATCATTTTGTCGCTATTGGATCCTATGCTAACCACCCTACCTTCCAACTTTTAATTAAATATTTTTAATTCCTATTAACCAATATACTTTTTCTCTGTTTGATTATTATTTGATTATCTTACATTTATTTACAACTGAAAATTTTCTTTTAGTGCAATTTCGTGATAGAGGCGAAGTAAGGTTTTGTTAAGAGTAAATATTTTTATTAAAAAAAAAATACATTGGCAAGCATCGTCTTGTTAAAAATTTTTAATACTTTTTTATTTAACCGTGCAAAATTTTTTAAAGCCTACTTTAAAAACGGCTGATCATTTTGGATCTCGGCACTTCTTTTCTTACGTTCTTTTTTTTATGTTTTGTTTTAGCGCTGGCAAGGCTATGCTTGCCATTAACAAAGGCTTACAAAGGTTAGTATTTTTACGTTAGTTCTTCAATGAATTTTTTTTAAACGATTTGCACTAGTTTAACAAATCTACTTTTATTTTCTTTAATGATAATTTTTGGTTTATTTATTTAATAATTTTCTTCTCGGGTTAAGTTTATTCCCTTATATGTCAATCCTTTCTCACCTATTAATCCCATCTGGACAGTGCGCAGTTACATTTCTATGTTTCAATCCACACGACAATATCTTAACAATTATTTTATTCTATATTTCATTAATTTTCCTGAAAATTAACACAGACACGAAATTCAGTTTCACGTTTAGGGACAGCTTTTTTGTTGAAATCTTTAAAATATAAATTTAATTATAAAGACTAATTTTGGATATTTTTAATACATAATGTAAATAGGCATAAAAATAAAATATTTTAGACATTCGTTATGATGATAAAAATTGAAGATGTACTTGCTTAAGTAATCGTCTAAAATTGGTCTTTTAAGATATTAATTGAAGTAGATCGTGTGTCAATATAAATTTATTTATGAATATAAAGTTGATTATTTAATGTTTTTATATATCCAAAGAAAAAAATATTAAATCTATTTTTTTACATAAAATTCAATTTTGTAGAATGTAAATATTACATTTTTTTAAAATATGTAAATAGGCACGAAAAATTAACCCATTTAATATTATAAAATCATTTTTGATAAAGATACATGATCTAACTTCAGAAAATGTGATAATAAAATAATTATAAAGACATTTTCCATAAAAAGAAAAAATATTTTTTATAATGTTAAAAAAAATTGTAAAAAACAGTAATATCTATACGAAACTTTAAAATGCTAATTGAAAATAATTACATTATAGTTGTAATTTATAAATAAAAGATGTTTTTAATGAAATTTTTAATCATATTCTTATTAAAATGAAGTTTTTAGCAATTTTTTTTAGGAAAATGTCAATTGATAGTCTACTAAAAGTTACATCGTGATTACATGAAAATTGCAATTTAATTATGCGCGGAAACTTAGTAGAGTATCAGCCATATAATTTTGCCTGAGCTACAAACTATTAAGCTTTAATGCTTATAAGACATTGTTGCATTTAAAATCTTAATGAAGTAGAAATTACAAATTTTAATTAAAAAATACTTTTTTTCATATCATAATGCTTAATTTTATTTTGAGATCAAAAAATCGTTTTCTTTTTACAAAATTTAATATATCTTTAATTTTTAATAGTATTGCAATATTTTGAAAATTGTTACACTTTCAAAAATGTAGACAAGAGTGTGTATTCTAAAGTTTAATTTATGTTTAACAAAGGAAGTTATAAAATAAAATTAAAACAAACGTAAGAAAACATTAAATGCAGTTTGTAGCTCTATAACACGCTAAACAAACGCGTATACTTTAAGTCACTAATATCTCGGCTTTATAATTGTATACTAACCGAGATGTGCCTTATTTTAACGCGGCTTGTGACCGTCAAGTAGGTACGTAGCTTTCATGTATTACATGTATTTGTGTGTATATACAATCGTTGTGTTTCTGTATACGTGTCATGTGTAAAACATTTCTTTTCAAGCTTTGTACATCTTCAGAGCTTTAGCTATTCCAAAATTTAAAAAAAAATATAAATAGCTTCTTTTTGTTAACTGATATTAATTATCTGTTGCCCTTAAAGTAAACATTTACACAATATAAAAATTGAATAAAATTATAAAATTTTATATTTACCCACTTAATATTTATGTATATATGTATAGTATTCAATATTTCTGTTGACTGCAAAAGAAGTTTCAAAATGTTGCTTGCTTAACCGATTCGAAAATATGATGCAATATTTAAATCAAAACTACTTTTCATTAAAAATTAATATCGTAATTAAATTTTACTCACTTAAACTATTGATTGTTTCGCGTGCATGTACTAATAATATATCTGAACCTGCTTCTTCATCTGCGGCACTGCTTTATAACATTGTTTCTTCTTTTTCACATACTGCTTTTCGATAAACTAATTCATAAAAGATTTAAATTAAATATTAAAAATAATTTCTTATCAAATCTTATATAACTGAAAACTTAAAAATGTATTCAATTTATAGTTCTCTCATTTTCTTTAGAAATTCGATTCTCTTATATTTCAATGAGCTTTGCAATAAAAAGTTTCTTTCCGTTAAGAGCGTTTGAGGCACCTTTTCAATTCCATACACACTTGGCTTTTGCAGTTTTCTCTTGTCTATTCAATTTTTGTGTCTTCGTCTTTTTTCATGATTGCTGTATTCAATAAAGCAAACTCTGCTATTTTTTTTTATAATGAAAAAGTGTAGATTAAAGAGTTTAAGGTGTATGGATTGGCAATGTGGCTTTTTACTATTACCTATTATTATATTATTATTAATTTTTGCTTAGATTTATTATATATTTATAAATATGTGTAGTAATTTTTTTATATTTATACTAAGAATTATAATTATAAGTTCAGTTACAAACTATAATCTTATTTACTTGCTATGAAATGATTCGATTTTATGTCTAAATATTTAATAAAATATTAAAATAATTCTTAGTATAAATGAAACTTTATAAATTATTGGAGAGGAAGCAATATTTATTCTTTTTAAACTTTATTCAAATGTGATAAAAATAATATAAACTAATAATAATTTCGACCTATAATTAATTTAGTTTCAATTTTATTTCTTAAAATAGAACATATAATAATACTGCTTCTAAACCAAATAAAATGTATGATTACTTTTATCAATACTTGGTTCTCTAATAGAATAGTTTGTCTAAAATCAAACCAAACATTAGTTTAAATAATTAAAAATTCATCTTTTTCATAATAATTATTAGAGAAATTTAACTAATTTAAAAAAGATGTAAATATTGATTAAAGTAATTAAAGAAAAAAACAGAAAATATTATTGTATTTTAGAAAACGGAACAAATAGTTTTCAAACTTTAAAAAAGTATTAATAAACATAAATAATTTGAAATTCAATTTAGAATTAAATTTATGTAAAAATTAAAAAATCCAATTTAAAGGCCCTTAACACAGAAAAAAGAACAAGGCACAAGAACGAAAATAGCATTGATTACTATATCTATATATATATATATAAAGAACAAGCAGGAACAAGCCCTTGTTCCTTGTGTTTTTATATATATATAGATATAGTAACCAACGCTATTCTTGTACTTGTGCCTTGATCTTTTTTTCTGTGTTAAGGGCCAAAAGCTGCTAAACAAAATTATGACATGTTTCGTTTTCTAAAGATGCAACTTCAGACAGTTGAGTTTCGATCGAATATAATAAATACGATATTGTTTTCTTTTCTCAACCTTAAATTAACGAAAAACTGTATATGTTATTGTTTTATGAGAACTAGAATGATTCATTGAGTATATTAGCCATCCTTTATAAGATATATAGATAAACTTATTACATAAAAGGTACAAAAATGAGGTTTTGAAAATTTGAACGAGTCTCAGATATCAATCGTAAATAAATCCCAAAACCTCCGTTAAAATTCGTTCGAAAGCCAATTCTGTCCGAAAAAAAAGTAAAA
>JAPYZA010001419.1:0-22422 GCA_030522685.1 Eupelmus azureus | reverse complement strand
TTTTTCTCTGCGCTTGTGTATTTTTTTTTTTTACTGCTGTTCTGTGGCTTTGTCTTTTGCTGAGTTTCTAAGAGAGCGGATAGACGATTGATTTTCCAGTGTTGCAAGAGATAGGGGGATTTTGGGAATGTCGAAAGTTTTGGGATGTTGGGCAGAGGATTTCTAATGGTTTCGGTTGTGTGGTTTTAATGTTTATGTAAGTTTCGTATTTATGTAAATGGATTTAAATGCTGAGAGCTTTATGATCCTTTAATGATAATTCGGGAAAAAAATATTTTTTTATTATCGGTTGAATAAACTGCGAAATTTTTCGTATACACTGGGCGAACGTAACGGTAATACAAAAAGTACATTTATGCGCTTAATTAATAAAATAGTTTTTTTAATTTGTTAATCATTAAAAATTATCTAGTTTTCTAGTCTTATTAATGCAATTTATAATTAAAACTTAAAACTTTATCTTTTGTACGCAAAAGTATAAAAATTATTTCATATTTTTTGTGATTAGTAAAATTTTTATTGCCAATAATAAACAAACAAATTGTTCAAATTTTAAGTAAAAAACTTTATTAATTGCCACATCGACCGCCAGCTAAAAAGCAAACCATCACCTTCATAAAAATCCCGACCCTCAAACCTAGCTGGTAAGGCAGCGACCTATGCTGCTTCAAGATCCACGAGAAAGTCAGAGAACGGAGAAAAGCAGAGCTCACACACAGATCCACACTTGCACACACACAGACTTCATCAGCCACCCATAAATATACTCACCGATCGCCAGCAGGCAACACACGAAAACTTCGATCCTCATGGTCGAGCCGTTAACGCCAGCTATTTAAAATCAGCAGAGTCAGCCGCACAAGCTGACTGCACTCTCAGCGCAAAGAAAAAAAGAAGAAACAATAGTCCCGCAAGTGACAGGGAGAGCGGCAGATTGGTCCGGGCTCTGAATGAGCGTGTCGATCACTAGAGACTGAACGGGACACCTCGTGTGGGGCCTTATATGCGTCCCCACCTTGGCTGGCCCCGCGGAGAGCGAGCCTCGCGCTGAGCGCCGCGAGTTACAACAGCCGCGCGCAGAGGAGAGCCGGCCTAGGAGGACGAGTGTATAGCTAGAGGCGCACAGCGATGTGCATAGAGCCTCGGCTTTATTGCCTCGAGGCCTCATGCGCGATGCAACTTTTGGGCCCCGTTAGGTTTCATGAATTTTTGATAGCTGTACGCCTGGATGCCTCGGCTTCGGACGTTGCAATTATTTCGATAGAACGGTTTCTTACCGTTAGCGATGGATTTTCTAGGAGGACATTTGGATTGTTTGGATTTTTTTGGCTTTTTATAGAATGATTAAGTAAAATGATAATATGGAAAAGTATATAATCGCAAAGAAAGTAATTAATGAATACTGAGATTAAAATTTTTTTAATGTAAACCAATCCACGGAATTTCTCATTTTCGGGAATCATACTTTTCAGATTTCTAAAGAATACAAATCAATTTATTACAAAAATATGCACTCAAATTTAAGGTAGCTCTCCACAGACTCCGAAGTCAAATGAATGCTCATGAATAAAGAATTACAAAATTCTTGATTAAATTGTACATGTGGTGTTTATTAAGTATATTTATACATTTTAAGGTCGTTTAAGTAAAGATTCGGATAAAAATAACAATGTTTTAATAATATAAATATTGTTTGTAAGTAGCGCTGAACTGCGCAGTATTACGGATGACACGGAAGAGGTTATCAAATTGCATATTTTTGCGTTTTCTACGGCGAATATCTCGCTAATTAGTTCGGCTAGCCCTAATTTTTTTTAAGCATTAACAACTACGGATCTTCAACTTTTATATTCTATTTATGCATTATCCAATGCAGTGATTTTGTACAGTAACGCGCTAATAATAGTGCATGTTACAGTGTGATGCCTAAAATGTCTCAATGTATAAATAACAGGGAAATTTAAAGAATTTTTTTCTCCAAAATTAGTTCGGCAATCGGGGTTTAAAAAAATTTTAACATATTCATCGAAGTTCAGGGAATCTCGTGTATTTTTTTCCAAATTGTACCCAGTAATTGAATTCTGTAGAGAACTACCTTAAAATAAAAGAATAGTTTAAGCTCTTATTAATAATTAATAGTTTGATATGTTAAAAAAAAACATCAATTTTAATTTTTGATAATCCTTAATGTCATGTTTCATATAAAAATATTTTTTAAAATAATGTTTTTTGATATTTTAGAAAAGCATAAAAATATGTGGTAAAACAAATGTAACAAGCATAAAATTATACGAGAAACTTTGGTAGTAATAAAAAATAAGTTGTTCATCGCATGTGAATAAAATAAGACATTAAAATGACCAAACAATTCAATTTTGTTAGTAATCTGGTATTCATTTTACTTAGAAAATAATCTTGTTATATCTATCAAAAATTACAAAAATTTATTGTAATTTATTGTATAAAATCTACTTCAGAGGAACCGAAAGATTTTTTATTTGGGAAATATACTTAAATATATGAAAAAAATTGTTTTTCTAAGAATATATTATTGTTTATTTAATCAATGTTCACTTTTTAACATAATATATTAACTTACAGAGATTGTTCTATAAACATAATAAAATTGTATAAATTTTACTAAAATTTTATTTTTTTATTAGAAGTTTTGTGATTGAAAAAGTCGATTGATTTTTTAAAGAATTTTTCTAATTATAATAAATGCTTTACAAAAATTTTGTTTACTAACTTTATCAGGATATAAATAATAAAGGAATAAATAAATGTAATAAATATGCTTAACAAGATAAAAATTTAAAATTATACATCTTTACAAATACTTATTTTATGCACGATTTATTATTATTGTGCTTGACTAAATGTTTAATCATATGTTTTCGTAAAGATAAGGTTAATACAAGTTATGCATGTCTTATTTACGCCAATTACATTATAAAACATTTTAAATACAATTCTATCTGTTGATAAATCATGTGTCATTACTTTCAGAATCAATTGATATTTATTATCTTGTGAAAAAAATTAAACCTCAAAGTTTTAAAACCAAAATAATTAATATTTACAAAAATTATTATATCACAGTTTTATTGCTAAATATATATTTTCATGATTTTCCATTATACGTATGCATTATATTAAAAGGGTTAGAGATTTTTTTAAGCAAGGTATGTTGTACGTTTCTATTTATAGAATCAACCTTAGTGGCCGAACGAGTTTTGTGCCGATTTATTAATGAACTTTTATATTTATTTATTTTTTCATATATTTCGATGAAAGAATGAAAATACGTAAAGCATGAGTCAAAGATCTATAAGTAAGGGAAAAATGTTAAAGACGTCATATAGCTTTCGTTTAAAAACATTCTATTAGTGAAAAATAACTTTCATTAAAAAGTTTTTAAAATGTATATTTTAAATCTGCATATTTACAAAAAAATATCAAACCCTTTAAATACCAAAATATAAATATTGTGTTCGAATTAGTGCTTTAAAAAATTGAAACTATGAACATTTTTAGTATTATCTTAAGAAAATAGCTTCTCCTTAAAATGAAAGTAATTCAGCTTATACGGATTTCAAATTTATTTTAGAAAATGAAAATAAATAAGGAAAAGTTTTCATTAATTTTTTTAAGAATCAAAAGTTATTAATTTGGTTCAAAATTACAATAGTTTAAATTTGTATGAAATAATTAATAGTTAATATTTTAATTTTTTTATCTATGAAAAGAAAAAATAAAAACTTGTTTTTTTTCTGGTGTTTTTTTATTTTTTTTAAATTAATTTAGTACTTATGTAAACTGGATTATTTATGATTTAAGTAGAAATTATTCTTCTTATTATTATTAAGCATGTTTTCTTTTTTCAGTACCTACAATGGTATCCCAAAATTAAAGTCGAATCTGTGATCTAAAGGATTTAGACTCATCTTGTTAGTATATAAATATTATTTTTAGGAAAAAAAAGATTTTGCTTTGGAAAATAACAGAATTTTACAAATCTTCTAGCTCCTGTAGGTATACTCATTAAGTAATTGTTTGGAAGTAGCTGATTTACAAAATCCATAAAAATAGATAAAACATCAACTCCTCATTATTGACTCCTAAACTATCACGTGAGAAGTACAAAATGATGTAATTAGCACGAAGAATATCGAAATGACTCGTACAAAAGTATAAGCGTGAAAGGCTAAAAAATTAATCTAACCTAGCCGCCAATTTGATCATTCGCGCGTGGAATATTTTATACACCGAGGGAAAATACTTACACGCTTATCAGTAAATTTCTGTATCAAAGCGAAACGTCCAATTCGTACGATTAAGCGGAATGTTTACCGCTGACACTTCGTACGTAACTGGTGTCAGTCTGTTTCAAGCTTACCTACCATACAGTACTCCTCTACTTTTACATCAAAATGACTGTAAGAAAGGCTTTTTATTCATTATTATTATTTTATCAGATTAAAAATGAATCACGTTTATGTTTTTATCTAGTCGGTACTACGTTACACTTACAGAGGTCTGGTTGTCCCAGTATTTACGCCGTTCAAAGGCAACAGGTATTTGGAAAATACTATTTTTCATTTGATTTTTGGCATGTTTTTTATTTTTATTTTTTATGTTTAAGTGAAAAGGCCATAAATTCGTTTTTGATTCCACGATATTCCGATCATCTGAAATCGAAAAATGTCCCTGGGGTTCTCGGTACGTAATTATATAGAAAATTGTGACTGAAATTTTCCATTTCATTCAAAGCTTATTAAGGACATCTCATTACAAAATCCTTTCATAATGCCTATTTGCTCTTACTTCATGGCTACTACATATTTCTATTGCATTATCCATTTCATTATACTTTTACAATGACAATTATAAAATTTTTCGTATCCGAAAAATCCGATGCACCAGCATCCACATCAAACACTTCACACAATTCCAACTAAAAATCTCTCTTAGCAATGCACACGCATTTCATAACCGCTCTCAAAGCACGGTCCTATACACAAAATCCAACCCGAGCAAAACGCATTCATCCGATTCGAAGAAACGAAAGTCAAACATTGCACCCAGATCTGTATTGTGTGTTTTCGATAAACTATATGTACAGTCAACGGGACGACGGGCGAGGGCATGACGATGACGGTGAACGAGAGGAAAGAAATTGCCGAGGCGTGGGCGGAGTCGGCGCGCAGAAATGACCAGCACATCGTGGTCCAGGTTGGAGGTGCGCCGATCTCCGATGTCAAAGAGCTGGTACGCATTTCAATATGAGGATAGAGGATAGAGAAGAACGGACAAAAAGATTGGTAAAACGAATTGTGTGTTTTCAGGCGAAGCACGCGCAGGGTTTGAACGTGGATTCAATTCTTTGTTTACCGGAGCTGTACTATAAGCCGAGCAATCCCGAAGAGCTGATTGATTACGTGAGCCAGATCAGTGAGGCTGCGCCGGAGACGCCGCTTCTGTATTATCATTTTCCGGATATGTCGAAAGTTAACAGTAAGTATGTTTTGACATTCTTTTTTTGTTTTATGCTTGGCGGCCGCATAAGTGATAAAAGTTGCGTGTTCAGGGTTTTTTGTTAACGAGTCACGTAAGAAATCTGTTGGCTAGGAAAGTAGTTCGAGTTGCTTTGCTGAATCTTTGTGCCAATTTTATATTTTTCATAAAAAACGTATGTAAAATGCTACTTCATTTGAGTATTGCGCAAAGTGATTCATCATTCCGCGCTTGCATAAAGTGAAAAAAAATATTGGAAAAAGTGACACGTTCATTGCATTCCTTGAAATATTGTACTTTCAACGAAGTTTCTAAACGCTTTCTTTACACCTAGACCATAAGTTACATAGATACATTTCCGGTTTTTGAAAATTGAATTTTTTTTAATGATTCCGTAGAGCAATAAAATTTAAAAAAATTCTCGCCTATTCGGTCTTTGACATAATAAAAAGAATTTAATAATTTCCATCAAGTTCACATGGGTAAATTCCTGGACGCCGTGGAGCACAGGATCCCAACTCTCGCCGGTATCAAGTTCACGAGCACCGACTTGGAAGAAGGTTCACATGCTCTCCGTGCCGGAAATGGACGTTTCGTCGTCTTCCTCGGCAGCAACCTGGTACGACGCGTTACCTCATAATGTTTCTGCTGTTATTACAAACGTCATCCTGCGATCGTAAATCAAATTAAAATTGGTACACTTTTTTTCAGATCATACCGGCCGGCAGCGCCGTAGGAATCGATTCCTTCATGCCGAGCAGCGCGAATCTGTTTCCGGAGCTCGTGCGGGCCGTTATAAATTTCAGCAAGGAAGGCGACTACTCATCGGCAAAAACAAAGCAGGAGAAACTCGTTCGGGCGTTCGAGAAGCTTTCCCAATTAGGTAACTATTGTTAATGTTTGCCGCTTTGCGTTCTGCGTTATTTGCTAAAGTGTCGTTTTACTTTGAGTTTTTATTAATTGTATGTGCGAGCGACTGAGAAACTGGGGAGGTATAAGTATAGGCAATTTGGAATTCGATCAGATGCAGCTTCAAAAATGTACAGTATATCATTTTGTTTCTTAACTTATTTTTGTGATATGTAATTACAGAGAAAATATGACATCAATTTTGGAAGCATTTTAAGAAAATTTGTAAAAAAAATCATTTATTATACACCTTGGTTTCTTGTCGCCTCATAAACATACATAAATAAATATAAATAAGTAAATACATATCGAAATATTGTTAGTTAAACTTTTATATAATTTTCAGGTCATCCGGTGGCGAGTATGAAAGCGGCAATGTCTCACCTGAGTCCAATTGAAGTTGGTCCATCGCGAAAACCATTGCCCTCGTTCGATAATGAAAGTGATCAACATAAACTGCGTCTAATATTAAAAAGTTTAAATTAATGCTTAGTTATTAATATTTATTGTGACCCAATTATTTATTTTTATTTATAAAAAAATACTTAAAAAACAAGTTCTTTGGTGTTTTGCATTAATTCAATGATTATCAGTGCGTCTTTCTGCAAACCATTATCTTATCGATCAGTCGGCGATAAAATAATTAGTCAAGTTATCATTTTGAAAAACCTGTACTTTCGACCAGGAGATCTTAACGTGCATCCTGCGAAGTATAAGGCGGAGACTGATAAGACGCTTTGAACTTTGGAAGAGACGTGCAAAAAGAAGAGGAAAACAATGTTTCATCAAAGCCAATAAATCTTAAATGATATTTTGCATGACTACATAGATATTCTTAGATTTCGTATTCAAAACTTTTAATATCTTTTTATTTTGTAGTAAGATTAATTTTACAATGATACATTCTCCTGTTGCTATTTTATCAGCTCTTGATAATCTTAGATTCGTTACACCGACTAGTCATTATAATATAGTGTAGGAGCATGCCTCGTGCGCATGAGCAAAGACCATTGATATAGCTACACGAATTCTCGCAGATGAGCTATCTACCTCCTGTAGCGCCTATCTTACATTCTTTTACGTCTGTGACTTCTATGATTACAGTGTAATTCATTCTATTCTCCAGACGAAGTATAGATAAAAAATGACGGTAAATTTTTTATTTTATCTAACACTATTATATTTTATCTAATTATCATAATTCTTATGGCTTTTAATTGTACTTAGGCATGCGCCAAATTTTCATTCAAAGGCATAATAGCTACTGCCTTTACACCGTTCAAAAATGATAGGTACATTTTTTTAATCCTTATAAAATAGTTTGATACGTGATTTAAAATAATTTAAGATTATTTAATTTATTTCTAGTGTAAAAAGCTTAAACTTATCGGTCATTCCTAAATATGCGGAATATTTCGCAAGCAAAGGATTTGGAGCTGTTTTAAGTGAGTAAAAAATTAAAAGTATTAATTTCATTTAAAAAATCTTAATATTTTTTAGATATTAATTGTTTGCTTTTTCAATGGCTCTGATTAACTTGTCATTGTCACCTCATAAATGCAACTGGTCTTTCATCAGTCTATTGATGCTAATTCTTCTCTTTCGCCACTAGTGGCGCATGGAATTTTTCACAGACAACTACAGAGAAATATGCTATTTAAAAATTTGCAGTTAAAAATGGTCTATAAAATGCCCTATCTTTTTTCTGTTATTATTTATAAAAACATTAATTTATTTATTAACATTTTTTTAATTAATTGATTTTAGTAATTCGATAATTTAATTCACATAATTATTAAAATTTTAATAAGAATTAAATTACAAAGTATTTTGACTTTTGATTAGCTTATATAATTATACAGTTACTTATTTCACCCGAATTCTTATCAAGAAAAAATTATATTTTTCAAAGTGGTGCTCAGAATGAAATTTTCATTTTGCTTAAATTTTTACAGTCAACGGAACTTATGGAGAAGGAATGGCAATGTCGGCTGATGAAAGGATACAAGTGGCCAATGCGTGGACTGAAGCAATTAAAAAGACTAAGCAACAGCTTATCATTCAAATTGGCGGAACTAATTTGCAAGATGTTAAAAAATTAGTAAGATTGCAGATAAATTTTTACTAAAACAATATTAGAAATATATAGAATGTGTTTTAATATATTTTATAGGCTCAACATGCACAAACTGTAAATGCAAATGCTATTCTGTGTCTTCCTGAATTGTACTATAAGCCAAAAACCGCTGAAGATCTGATAGATTATTTGAAAGAAGTTGGTGAAGCTGCTCCGAAAATTCCGCTTTTTTATTACCATTCACCTATTGCTACGGGGGTCACTGGTGTGATTTTTTGCTTCTATTTATTTTCTTGTATATAGACAATGAAGTTATATTTCTCTTAAAATTGACTATTTACTTTCAAACGCATATTTCAGTAAGCATGGTTGAATTTTTCAAAAAGGTGGGAAACAAGATACCATCTTTGGGTGGTATTAAATTTGCCAACGCTAATTTAGATGAGTGCACTCAAGTTCTTCGTGCTGCCGGTCATTTCAGAATTATTTTGGCTAACAATTACGTACGTATTTGCCTTAACATTAATTTATTTGAACAAATAACGTTAAATCGCGATATAAGTATATAAATTATTTATTTTTATCCAAAATAGATCTTACCAGCAAGTATTGGCATTGGAATCGATACATTTATGCCAACTGTAATAAACGTTGCTCCGGAATTAGTCAATAAAATCTACGATTTAGCGATTAAGGGCGACTTTGCTGCTGCCCAAAAGCATCAAAATGAGCTTGCTAATATCGTAGACAGATTAGCCGATTTGAACAAAGGTTAGTGTTTTTAAATCGCTAATTATCTGAATGAAAAAAATTAATTACTGTTTTATAACAAATTGCAATTGTTTTAGGAGTACCTATGTCAACTATGAAAGCCGTAACTTCTCACGTAACGCCAATTAATGTAGGGCCATCGAGGAAACCATTGCGATCTTTTCAAACTTCGGACGAGCAGGCTCTGATTACTCAGTTGGTCAAGGAAGTGTTCTAAAAGTATTTACCATATTGAAAATGTACATAAAATTATATTATTATATTTTTACGTTATTCTCCAAGTGATATTATATTATGATAGCTATAAAAATCTGTTTTTAAATAAATTAAAAAAATATCATAATACTAATAATTTTACACAATAAAAAAATGACGTGAAAGATTATAAAATGTTTAAAAAAAGAATGAAACATTTATAAAGTGTCGATAAAAACGTTATAAAATATATAGAACGGTAAAATAACGTTTCGTACTATTTGGAATTTATGTTTCTATATTACAAGTCCACCTACAAGAGAAAAAAATCCTACAAATAACGAAATAACATCGCAATCAAACAACAATCAACGACAAAACAAGCAAACTTTTAATTTTTTATCATCCACGCTCCTCTCTCAGTTGATCCAAGCAACCCTCAGTCCGCGCGCCAGCACACTTATCCTCCAAACAGCATCAATTATCCAGCAACCCAACGCCAACAATCCGCAGCCGAACCTCTTTTGGAAAACCGGAGCAGCCGCGAGATGTCGCCCTCCTCGTTAAGAAGCGAAGCCAAGAATCCGCGAACTGCCAGCGTCATCAGCACGCCCCCAATTCGATAGCGTCGCCATCTCCAGCCGGCGTCCTCAAGCTATATACAGCCAAACTTGCGCGCCCTCATACACATCTACTCTCATCGTCGCCTTACCATCGGAGCGCGCCATTGCTAGCTGCTTGGCGGTGGGCCTCGGTGCGTTGCGGACGATCAGTAACTGGCCGCTTTTAGTACGTGCACGCGGCGTCGTCGTCATCGAATGTCGGCCGAGAGCAGCAGCAGCAGCAGCAGCCAACTCACTCTTCTCGAGCGGTCAATCGTGTTCGGGTACTACCTAGCAGCAGCAGCAGCAGCGGCGTAGCGCCTCGCGCAGAAAAGGCAGAGCCAGAGAGTGCAGCCATCCCGGCCGCCCCCTACAACAACTGGCCGTTAGCGCGCGCGCTAAGCGGCTTCCTCGTCGGTTGCTGGCCGAGAGAGCAGAGAGAGCGAGGACCGAAAGAGAGATATACCTTTGACGGCGGCAGCGGCGGCGGCGGCCGCGGCGCCATTTAGCGGAATAGGAGAGAGAGAGCGCCCCGCGTCTATCTGTTTATTATAGCATAGCAGTGTAGCAGCAGAGCAACAGCCCTCCGCTCGCCGCGTCCAACTCGAGCGCGCCTTCGACCGTCTCCTCGCCGGAGGTGCTCTCCTCGTGCAGCTATATACTCAAGGAGAGTCCGGAGAGAGAGAGAGAGTTTTTAGACGCACAAAAATGGAGAACAGACCGGCGCCGCTGAGGTCGAGGCGGGTCTGCAGGTTTTGCCTGACGGAGAACGAGCCGCTCAGCTTCATCTACGACCGCGAGCTGAGCAGGCCCTACCAGGTACCGCTCGCCCTCCAGATCATGTCCTGCGTCTCCATCGAGGTAAGGACCAATTGCTTTGCTTCCTTAATGCGCTCGCCTTTCTCGAGGCTTGCCCGAGCTCGGTTACTTTTTTCTCTGATCTGCTCTTGGGTTGTGCGAGCGAGCCGCGCGGTTTTTTGACACACTTTTTTGCTGGGAAAATTTTCTGGCTTTTTAGAGTTGTTGAAGAGAAAGGGCACTTTGTGAGAAGGTGGTTCAGAGGCTGGGGTGTTTAGAAAATGTTTACTTTGTTGGAGGAAAAGTTTGGGAGTTTTTGGAGTTTTGGAGCAGTTGGGAAGAAGTTTAGGATTGGTAAATAATATGAATAAGTTTAGTAATTCAGTTAGACTTGTGCCAATTTTGAAACTAGAACGAATAGTTTGCACAGCAGGTATGCGGAATGTTTGATTTTTTTTTTTTTTGTATAAAATAAAAAAGGACTAATATACATAATGTACGTATAAACAGATTATTCAAACTTAAAGATGCTTAATAAATAATTCAGAAGTCAATTATTTTAAATATATAATTTCATTTTTAATTCATTTTTGTTCCTACTTTAAATGTTATCGATATACAAGTATTCGATATTGTACATGATTAAATATTTCAAGCCAATGATATTTTATATTTTTTTCATTTTAAAATTAAATTTATTTAAACTTTATTAATAAAAACTTAATTATCAATTAATCTATGAAGATTCAAATTAATGTTTTATTTTATTATATTTTTTATATTTGATTTTATATCACGAATTTTGAAAGTATTTATGAATGAAAAATATTAAGCTAACAACGTGAATGTCCTTAGATTTTTTTAAGCATTTACTTCGGCGAGTGGTGGTCGCGATAATAAAAAAAGATGCAAAGTCAATAACACCTATGATAAGGTAGATATCAATTCTATCTATTGAGTAAAAAATATCGACTATTTCCTTCTTTATCATCCGAGCTGAAAAGTTTTTCAAACTAATTTTTTAAATATAAATTATACAAATCAAAATAAATATATTAAAATACTAATTATTTATTGTGTCAATCATTATTAAAAATAAATTAATAATTTTTTTCTTTAGGTCTATTCAGCTGATGGAATGCCTCAAATGATCTGCCAAATGTGTCGCTGGAATTTAGACCGTTGTTACAAATTCAAACAGCAGTGCAAAAAGGCAGATGAAGCCCTACGTGCCTATCCAATGTCCGGAGTTCTTCCAAGACCATTTCCTCCAATAACTAATGATCCTCCTGAAACGAGTAACAAAAGGACTCTAGAAAGTAGATCACCAAATGAGCAAGCAAAGAAAGCTCGATTAGACAATGGTGACAGAGAAAGAGAAAGACGAGAACCAGCTCATACAAGTAATATATTTATAATTTTTTAAATACATTTGTTGAATATTATTATGCAATATAATTATAAAATTTATGAGTCTATCAAAAAATATTTGTTGCTCTCAGGTCAACGTCAAATGGAAACTCGTGCCGAAAAGCAGCAGCGAGAAAAAGATGAGCGTCGGGACCTGTACGACGAAGAACAAGATGCGGGAAGCGAGGGGGAACCCGAGCCCAACGATACGAAGGAAGACACAAAGCTTGAGCCTGGCGAGATTCGCGTGCATGCTTGTAACCAGTGTGATCGCACCTTCCCACTACTCCAGTCTCTCCAATTGCACGTGCAGCGTGCTCATCGCGACCGCGACTATAAGTGCACCGAATGCGATCGCATGTTCTTCTCCAAATACGATCTAACTAAGCACATGTCTACCCATTCCGAGGAGAAGCCTTATTCTTGTCAAATCTGTCAGAAACAGTTCTCTCGGGCTAATTTACTCCAGCGTCACGAGAAGGTGCACAGGGAAGAACTAAGATATGGTTGTCCGCACTGCGACAGAGAGTTCTTCACTCCTGAGGAGCTAGAGAAGCACGAGGAGGCTGTGCACAAAACTGTCAAACCGTTCCAGTGTAATATATGTAACAAGCGATTCACTTACAAACAAGGTGCGTTTGGACTCAGTTATGATTTACTTTTGCTCTTCAGTTGTACTTTTTTTAAACAATAATACTTATTGTATTTTAATTTAATTATTTACTTCTTTATTATTTTAATATATTTATCAACAGGTATAAGCACCTTCACAAAAGTGATTTCGCTTATGAGTAGTTTTCTATAAGGAATAATATCTCTACAAAAAATGTCAAACATTAAAATAAGAAAGAAAGCTTTTGCAATCAAATAATAAAACTTAAAATTAAACTAAGAATTTTAATTTTAATTTTAATTTTATTTATATATTAAATTATTGTATAAAATAGAATATAAATAATTAATTTATATTTCGAATAAAGGTCTTGAACGTCATGAAATGCTGCACAGCGAAGACAAGTCATTCGTATGTGAGTATTGCAAGGAAGCCTTCCGCACTAGCACCAAGCTTGCTCGCCACTTGACTACTCATGCTGGTCATCGACCTTACATGTGTAAGCTCTGCCCAAGAACGTTCCTACTATCGCATCATCTGACTCGTCATATGCGCAGTCACTCGGTCGAAAAACGTCACCAGTGTGAGGACTGTGGCAAGGCATTCAAGCGCAAGGAGAGCCTCGAGGTTCATCAGCTAACTCACGTGAAACGTCCTGGGATGGGCCTGACTTGCGATGTTTGTCAGGAGTCCTGTCGCAATAGAGCCGACTACGTGACGCACATTAAGCAGCACATAGAAGCAGGCGAGAAGATGGGTCCTGACGGCTTGCCGCCCGACAATAAGGAAAAGGTTACTGTTGATAGCGAGAGTGAAGAGGAAGACGAAGAAGAGGAGGAACAATACTCGGACGACGATTACGAACCTCCTTCATCCTACGTGTATGCCGCGAAGAAGAACTTGCAAAAGTCACCTCAGAAAACTAAAATCGAGAGCGAGGAGGATCAGATGGAAAAAGAAGACAAGAAGGAGCAGGTGGTCTTTGTGAGAAGCAAGGACGGAAACCTAGTAAAGAAGACCATCAAAACTCTCATGCCTATTCAGCGCAGAGCTGAGCAAACTCAGGAGTTAAAACCCAAAGCTGCAGGTAGTCCTCAGGTGGTCAACTCAACCAAGGTCAAAGAAGACTTACCATCAACGCCTCAGCAAACACCGCAGAAAAGCGGCAGAGTCGATGAAACCGAAGCCCAGGTGCAGAAGATTGTTGCGTCTGTTTTCAAGGAGCATAAAATACCGCTCAAGCATCAAGCTCAAGAGCAGAGTAAAGAACCTCCTCAGACTGCAACGAGACAGGCACCTCAACCTGTCGTTACGCCAACCATAATTAAGGAGGAGAAACTCGATCCTCCGCTCAATCCTATTCCAAAAAATACTGTCAAAGTTATTAAGAGAATCGTTGTAAGAAAACCAGCAGGCAGTGTAGATCCGCAAGGTGCCATCACTGCACCTATTCAAGAAGCAGTCGCTGCTGCGGCCGCTTCTGCACAAGCTACTCCATCAACTTCTGGTCCAAAGGTGAGTTTTGTAAACTTCATTAATTTTTATCAACTACTTATTGAGAAAAGTAATTGAAAAGCTAAATAGGATTTATTTAATGCATATTTTTAATTTCAAAGGTGACGAAGAGAGTCATAGTACGCAGAATTATTCGTCAAGGAGATACAACACGGGAAGTTATAATGAATCCCGACGGTACAATTATCGATCCAGCCGAACTGGCCAAGTTGCCCACGGGTAACGTAGTAAAACGCGTGGTTGTAAAAAAACCACTTGATAAAGGACAGAATATCGAGGCAATGCTACAAGCAGCAGATACGAAACGTATTATCAGACTGGCTGAGAGTGGTGAAGATCTTGCCAAAGTAGGTCTTGTTGCATCGCCAAAGACAGTCACACAGGTGCAGAGAGTCGAGATTCCATCACAACCAAAACAAGTAAGTCTTAATAGCTATGAAACGATTTTATTCGAAAATAATAGGACTTAAAATATATTAAAATTAAAACTATAATTTCAAGATAATTTTGGAAGACGACCGAGAAAAGAATGAAAAGATTGAACAGCTTCAAAAACGTGTTGAGCAGCAGAGACGCACTATCGAGGAATTACAACGTAAGCACGAGTATGAGGCGAGCGATGATATGCTTCCAGATCGTCATGACGAGTCCGAAGATGAACAGCAGCTACCGCTCAAACGTGTCTTTGTCAAGCGAAAGCAGAGCATTTACGATGAGGAGCGCGAGTACAATGACGATCTCGGAACCAAGGATAAGGAAGAGACGGAAGAAGCTGCGACCATAATCGGTACGGCGAGTCCTAAAAATACAGCAAATGAAGAAGAACTGACGCCGACTTCCACGACAGAGAAAACTCTGACACCCTCTCAATCTATCGAGGATGCTAAGATTATCATAATCAAGCCCGAAGAGAACCAGCCTGATGTTGATGAAATGAGCCGAGAACTTTGTAACATCCTTGACTCGACAGATACGGTTGTTAAAATGCAGGAGAACGTTCTCAATAATCTGACTCAGATCACAACTATTGATGCAACGCCTGCAAACAAATCATACGCAGAAGTGGCAGAGGAAGCTGTAAGTCAGGAAGAAATGCCAGATACGACTTTGGAACAACCCATGGAGCAGGAGGAAATTGTCTCCGGTGATATAGAACATCATGAACAAGTAAGTTTAAAAAAATTATTTACATTTCAATATACTCTTATAACGTCTTTAATTATTAAAAACTTCAAACAATCTATGTGTATTACTTTATCCGTTTTCCTAATTAATATCGTAAATCTCAGTTAAAATAGTCCATAAAATTTATAATATTCTTTTATTAATTGTTTACAAGGTCGCAGAAGTAGTTAGTAGTCAACAAGATCCTGCCGTCAAAATCGTTATAACACAGTCAGAAGATGATGGTGTAAAACTTGAATTTGAAAGTGCGACTAGCGAAATTGTGACTGCAGCAGAGGCAAACATTGAAAGAACTGAGTCTGGGTTATCGACTTTAAGCACGCAGGTGCTTTCCGAATCAAATGACATATTTGACTCATCGGAGACAGCTATGGAAGTGGAAGTAGAAAAAAGCCAGGATCAGTCGAATATGGATGAGTCCGTGATCGAATTGTCAGCTGCAAACGAAACGATTAATCTAAATGAAACGACAGACAGCAGAGACAGTTTAGAAGACAAACTATCGCAGATGGAGGGTTAGTGAGTCACTAAGGTGATAGAGAATATTGTATAATAATTGGACTATTAATTTCGACATTGCTGCGTAAGTCTGCGATTCAGATGGGAAAAAACTATTTTCTGCCAGTGAGCTGTTTTACGATTTTTAAGATGCATTTTTTACGTTACAGTTGAACGCGAATGAATTTTGTCACGATGCCACGCATAAGTTACTATGCCAAGGACAGTACTTTGCTTGAAAATTGTAAAACAGCAAACTTATTGTAAAAAAAAGAGAGAGAAAGGTCCTTCGGTGAGATAGGTTATGCATCTCCTTCGATTAAAGATTATACTTTTCTCAGCGAGAACTTACGACTGCGTCGATGACTTGTTAATATCGTTACGTGGCATTGGTTTTTATTCCTCTGTGAATTCTTTAAGTCTGCTTGCCAAAGGCTCTCGCATTGCGAACTGAATGCTATACATAAATACATTTTTGAACATAGCTACATGCATTCCAGTGACGATTGGATAACTGGTTTGTGTTAATTATTGTTCTAAGAAATGATTTTGGATGTAAACGAAAAGTTTTTTTTTTCAAATTCACTAAATGTCATTTTTTATGATTAAGCGTCGCAGTCGAATAAGACGATAATGGATCCTTGATGAAATGGATGGTCCAGCGAAGCCTTGTAAATACCTGACCATTCCCTTCAGAATGAATTTTATATAAACGTTTATCGTCTATTGTAATTGTAAGCACATATACACTTAATACGCAAATGGAAAAAGAAAAAGCCAATCGTATACTACAGATCTAACAAAATATTTATGTACACTTATGGGAATAATGTAAAAAGTACGAGAATAATCGGGAACAAGTATTGAGAGATCTTAAAAGTAATTCTAATATATGATCGCTGGATCATATTTCTTCTTGCGGTTTATATTAAAATACATTTCTGGACATAGACTCGGCATTAAACTAACTGATGTATATTTATATCTTGATTATCGACAGTTGTAGCAAAATCAGTGCTATATGGTGGAATTTTTAATTTACTACTTTAAAAAAAAAGTAGAAGTAAAAAAGGTGCCGTAAATTAAAAAAATATTAATTTTTTAAGAATCTTGTAAAAAAATGATAAATTTCAAATGACTTCTTGATATATGTGTATAATATTTTGAATGATCATGCATTTTTTAACACCAAGACTATATATAATATTTGTTATTTCAAGTCAATAAATTTACGTTAAAAATAAAAAAATCAAAATCGAAAAAAATAAGTTAATTTCGATTGTTGATCCGAATTTTTGTACATTTTAATTATTTCACTTGTATTATAAAAAAATTAATTTCACAAAAATAATGTGTATACTACTTTGTAAGTATGTAAGTATACTCAATATCACGAAATATGTTATTCAAAATATTAAAATTGAAGTACTGAAGAAGTCATTTTAAATTCAAAGATTTCTTTAATAAGGGTTTTGACAATTTATAAATTTGATGTTGATAGAAAAAGACCCCACTTTTAATTTTTTATCGTTTTTATGTAATTTGTGAATAATCATTAATTAAGCAGATATTTTGTTGACAAAAATCAAAAACATGATGCGAGTGCATTAATTTTGAATCACAAAAAATACAATTGTAAATGTATACTATAAT
Source organism: Eupelmus azureus (assembly GCA_030522685.1). NCBI lineage: Eukaryota > Metazoa > Arthropoda > Insecta > Hymenoptera > Eupelmidae > Eupelmus > Eupelmus azureus. The sequence continues at coordinate 4,679 of JAPYZA010001419.1, read as the reverse complement.
GCAGTCTCTGTTTGGTGATCAATTTTGTGTAATAAGATGGTGATGTATGGAAACTTAAACATTTTACTGTAATAGTGAAAGTTCACTATTATGTTTACAAACTCTGTATTAAATACAAAGTGTGGTGTGTATGTACGGAAATAATGGAGTTTTTAATTATCCTTACATTGTAATCCTTCGAAGTATACTGACAAAATAAGGAAATTGTTTAGTTTTTAGTAGTATCAGAATATGAAAGTAATGTTTTTATCTCGTTGAATCAAATAAACTTTTATTACAATGATTAATCGAATTATGTAGTCAGGTACAATCTATTAAAATTGATGATTTCTACAGAAAATAAGAAGAAATTTGTAATAAGTATGTAGATTATTTAAAATATATAAAATTTATTATGTATCATAATTATTATATTTTAATATCATCTATCAAATAATAAAACCTACTATTGAGATATAACTCTCCGGAAGCGCATGTTTTCATTGAATATAATTAAAGATAATAAATAAGTATATGTTTATTTCGTACGTTAGTACCTAATCTTTTCATGGATGAGCTTATAATAAAGTAGATTTTACATTTAATGTTTACGTGTGAAGTAAACATTAATATAGATATTTTTTATTTTTTATTTTCAAAGCACTGACATAATATTAATTTTTCATTAAAGTCCTTCATAAAAATTAATGAATATTTAAACTTAAATGCAGGTTATACAATTTCGTTTTCAAAACTGTTTAAATAATAATTTTTATAATATCAGAAAGTAACTTAAAATGAATTATGCATTTTAGTTGATTATGGGTGGGGAATCAAGGTGCATGGGAGCGCCTCTAAGACAATATTATATGTCAAAAATAGAAACTTATTCTTATAATAGAGTAAGATAAAGTTATAAATATACACATATTATTAGTATAAAATACAAATATAAATACTTGTAATTTGTTCTTAAAAAACGAACATTGGCAAGCTGTAAATATTAATTCTTTATAATATATAATGAAGCGAAGCAAAAATATTTCTTAGTTGTGATTGTTTCTCTTGGTTGCCTCGATAAATAAATGGTTTTTAAAAGTAAAAAATATTTATAAAAAGAAATATTGATAAATGAACGATTAGAATGTAGTAAAACAATCGGTTTAAATAAAAAAATTGCTTCATCAATAATGCATCAGTTATTACACTCATGGTGTGATATTGTGCGTAACAAGAGGCAAAATCCACTTTTAAAATTGTACATTATTTTTCCGCGTCTGATTCACATTTAATTCGCATGTTTATAATTTCAATAATTCTTCCCTCCAGACGTACTAAAAAGGCTGTAGTAAAGTTAACATTCTGCATTATGTAAATTCTATAAACTTCTATAGCTTAACTAAAAAAATGTTAACGACCTATCAGTCATAATTACTTTTCATATCGAGTATTCTCTTCGAACGGTATAATTTGCACATGAATTTTCAAATGCTTATAAATCTTTTTTCAAAACACTAACAGTAGCATAAACATATAAATAATTTTTTGCCTTAAAAAACGACAGAACGCAGCTTAAATTCTACTCAAGCCTATTTCCGACGTCATCAATTTAAAGGCAACGATGCCAGTTTTCGAGAAAGGAAGAAGAGAGATTCGCCGAGATGAATGCGGGAACGTCGCTGGAGATGAGCGCCTTCAAGAAGGTCAAGCTGGCTGCGACGCCTTCCTGCTGGTGAGCCGATGGAGCTGCAAAATAACGGAGTGATGCACACGTTTTTCTTTTCTTTTTATTTAATGCGTTCTTTTTTCTTATTTGCTTATAATTAGCTTCTCTCTCTCTTTTTTTCGTTCGTTTTTGCGCCGAGCGTTTACAGGCCGCCCCGTCCGCTGTCTATGTACTCGAACCGCTGTGGGGCAAACACAATTATACTTGTACAGTGTTGTCCGAGACTTTTCGTTTAAACGGTTTAGATTTTGGTGTTTTAGATTGTCATGCTGTTATGATAGAGCTGATAGTGTTATTTTAAGAAATTTAAGTTATCTGTAGAGGAGTAATTGTAATTCACATTGTTTTTCAATGTTTAACTCTTCGAAAACTTATATGTGTGTATTGTTTTCTAATTACTCTAAATAGATGTGTCATTGCAAAATTATTTCAATAATTCTACATAAATATTGTTGAAAAAAAACGTGCAAAAAATTTTCTACGTGTGCTCAATAACATAATGGCACTTATCTTACTTAGATATTTTTCGCGATAATTGAAGCTTTGCCGATTCGTTAATCTTCTTAATGTCTCTGAAATATCAATCGAATAATAATTGTTAATGACAAATTTGCTAAAAACATTAAAAAGAAAATTAAATGAAATGAAGGAAATCGCGCCAAGTGTCCATAGCGATACTTAAAAATGTAATGCCTACACAGTAAACAATAATGAATTCTGATATCTGTTAATTTTTCACGTATTATATACTTTTACGTGGGTATATAATATATCTTTAATTAATGCAATTAAAGGCTGTTAAATTTTATGAAGCCATAGAAATTCAAGTAAGCATAATTTAATGTCAATCACGTAGGAATGTTTAATTCATAAAAAGATAAAACACGATTCGACTGCAGACTACTGTTGAATTTATGTATTTCGCAGCTCGTAAACGCTCTATTTTTTCTTTTATGTATAAAAAACTAAGACATTAAGATAAAACGATAACTATATAAACAAATTGCAATATAATAAAACTTATCATTAAAAATAATAATTTAAGTAGCCATCTTTATGCTTAAACCATCGCATAAATGTACAATACAAACACAAAGTAAATTCATATATATATAAAACTGTTATTCATTCAAGTCAAGACCTCATGCAATCATTTCTCTTGGTTAAAAAAGAGCAAGTACGCCGAGAACTTAAGATTTTTTACCATAAACGTTAGAGAAGCGTCAAAACTAAACAAACGAAAAAAGATAGCAGTAATAAAAATATAAAAATCGATCCACTGTAAAAAAACCTACCTCTTTCTCTTCGGTAGCTACAGTCGCGTAGGACCTAGGCTGCTCAACTTCCTTAGCTGGTCCAATAGCGTGGGTGTAGATAAGCGCACCAGCTACGCCGCCGAGGATCGGACCAACCCAATAGAGCCAGTGGTCTGGGAACTCGCCTTTTATCACAGCGGCGCCCAGAGCTCGGGCTGGGTTCATGCCTGTGCTCGTTCGTGGAATCTGAAATTGAATGTTTTAAAGTTCTGTCTAAATTTTTTTTTTTTTTTTTTTTAATAGGTTTATTAAATCACAATTGAGTGTTAAATTAGTAGGCGCGTGAGTTATTTCAAATTTGCATATTTTATAGGTAGTGACGTTTTTGGAATGATCATATACTCTATTTTCTTACGCGGAATTTAAGAAATCTGTGTTTTAATGATTCACGTGTTCTTTGTGTATTTTTAGAGTATGGCGTGTGTTTTGTGTACATATTTGTCAAATTATTATTCGAAGTGAATACATTAATTTCTGAAAATCTCAGTTATAGCAGCGATCCTTCAGAATTAGTATACAAGATTAACTGCTGGAACGGTTCCAAACTTCAAGCGTATTTGTTGTAACTAGGTAGTAAAGCACTTGAGCGTATTATGTTTCAAGAAATGCTTGGCAACTAAAAATATATAACACTGTAAAATTAATCCAGCTAAATTCCCTTAATTCGATAAAATTATAATACACCACTTATATACTTTAATACTACTTTATAAGCTGCCAATTTTCATTAACATCACACAGAGCAAAGTGGTACTAACTGACCCATAGTAAATATTTATTTGATTTTTTGCCCTAAAAATAATATTACGTAATTTACTTTCAAAACTATAGTTGACTACTCATAACAAAACAAGAAACAAATAACAGCTCCAAAAAAAAAAGAAAAAATCATGCAACACTCACGCCGACGATGTGGCAGACGGTGACCGTCAAGCCGATGATCAGCGGCGCCAGCGGCTTGCTCTCAGGCTTGCCGGGGTCGCAAGCTCCGCAAACTACGAGCACGAGGATCAGCGCCAGGAAGAACTCGACCCCGAGTCCCTGGACCGGCGTCACGTCGTTGTTCAGCTTCACTGCGCCCAGCTTTTCCTCCATTTTATCCGAGGACAGGGCGCGCAGCGTCGCCGAGCCAGCTATCGCGCCAGCGCACTGGGCTATCACGTAGAAGATAGCTCGGATTACGGGTACCTGTAAAGAGAGGAAGGATTTGCTGTTATTTGATGGATGGCTGGAGTTGCTGGAAGTAGAAGCGTCTGGCTGTGGTAAGACAGTAGCTTTTGACTGAATTGATGATTTATACTTTCGTGAAACGTATTGGTGAACTAGATTTTAGTAGAGTAGGATTAATCATTCTAGAAGATGGAAAAATACGAGTGATGCATACTGTACATATCAATGTTTAGACCCACAATTGGTCAGGTTTACTCGGTCGAAAATTTAAAAATCCTAATTGAAAGTCATTTCGAGCGTTAACTAGGCAGTCAACCTGACCGTTCAAACTAAAGCAAGTTATCTAAAAAATTAACATCTGGATCCGTTAACTCGACGGACAAACGAGAATCAGACAAAACAGTTTAGGCAACTCATTTAAACCGTATATAATCTCGCCAAAGCCACTCATCGCCACCACCTGCGACAATACTACTCCACAAAAAAAT
>JAPYZA010001418.1:0-21852 GCA_030522685.1 Eupelmus azureus | reverse complement strand
GGAGATAAGCCAGACCTCGGAAATTCTTATACACGGCGGCGGCGGCGGCGGCTGCTGCGGCGAAATAATTTTATAATATAGAGAGATATATATATATTACAAATTCAAATACGCCGCGCTCGAACAACGCGCCATATCCTAGAAGCCATCTGGGATATTACAGCCTAAAGGTATATTAAGTTGGCACTAGCGAAAATAACTAGATTTTTTCTTGCAGTTGTGCAGTGGGCGGTCGTACGCGGGCGCACGCCTTTATGTATGGGATCTCCAATAGAGATATGCATGTAATCGGTTCATACCATACCAAAGGGTTTTTTCAGGTTTATTCCCTGTCCAAGTATCCAACACGGTCGTATACGACCGTGGTATCCAGCAAGCCGCCCCCCCCCCCTGCGCCAACTGCCACTTATTCCCAGAATCCCAGCTGATGCTACATTGTTGGTCCTACTGGCTGGTTCCACAATATACCTAAATACAATACGCATTGGACAAGTAAGCCAACACCACTGCGATTCCTCTGAATTCTCAGAATGCTTTGAAATTAAGAAAACTGTATACTTAAAAGAATTTCACAAAAAAGAATTAACGTTTTAAGTTCTTTTAATATTTTAGAATATTGTATTAAGCAATGGATTCGCATTGAATATTTTGGTCAAGTTATGAGTTCATAGAAATTATTGAAAGAAGAATAGTTGGAAAGTTAATTGATTATGCAATTTAAGAAACCTTTAATTTTTACTTACGTTATATAATATATTTATTATTAAATATAATATTAAGAAATATTCATTATTAAAATAAGCAAATAGGTTAAATATTTAAAGAATCAATCAGGAATATTCAATAGTTTTTCAAACTTTAACGAAAAGGATATAGAAAATGGCATAGAAAATGGCATATTAATGAAAGATTAATATCGTTCAACGATAACCCAACTGGGTGGAATGGTTGGTCCCACTTTCACATAGCCTGCCATATAAATAATGTTACAGCCGTCCAAAGGTTTTTGAAGCTGGGAGTCAACGTAAACATGCGCATAATTAGTCCCGAATTCGACAATACATTTGATAAGGATAATACACCGTTGCATCTGGCAGTTCGACATGAGAATTCCTACAGTTTGGTGCTACTGCTGCTGAAAAACGGAGCTGACATCGAGGCGCGTGGTGAGAGCTTGCGAACGCCGCTACACGTTGCGGCTTACGAGGCAGCGCAACTTCTGCTGGAATGCGGTGCCAATGTCGAGGCGCGCGACGATTACAAGCAGACCCCGTTGCATTTCGCTACCGAACTTGAGGATGACGGTGAAATGGTACGGTTACTGCTGAAGTACGGTGCCGATGTCAAAGTTCGCGACGAATATTTGAGAACTCCGTTGCACTATTACATGTGCGGAGCAACTGTCGATATGCTAGTGGAAGCCGGCGCAGAAGTTAATGCTCTAGACGTCAATGGGGTAACACCGATCCTAGGTATGCTTAATTATACTATTGAACTACCTAGTGATGATGTGTACGAAGTATTTTTTCGTCACGGAGCCGACATATAAGTGGAGTCGAAATCAGGCTCGACTTTTTTAGCAAATAGCGGTTTATATTTTAGTCCATATAGTCACCATGAAATAGCACAAGTAATATTCCCAGACCCAATTATAATTTTTGTAAAACACATTAGAAAACTGATGAATTTGGGATTTCACGTAAACGAACCTACCGTAAATTATTACTCGACAAAAATATCGATTATCAAACAATTTCCGGAGAATTTAGGATTTGATGAGGCGCTGTTTGACATCGAGTGTCAATCTGATATAGACGCCATGGATTTTATAAAGATCAACAACTGCAAAACTTTAAAGGATATTCTATTCATGAAAGGTAATCAAATAGCCCGGCACGTTGACAATGTTGTCTTTAATAACATTTTACGTTTAAAGGATTTTGATGAAAAATTTCCGATTTACGAATATTTGCTAAAATTACAGTCAAAGGCCGGCTTAAACAGAAAACCATTAATGGGTCCTTCCGAAATATCATTGATAATGTTGACTGGACAAAAAATACTTGGCGATTGCGTTGAGATGATTTTAGAATATCTAAATGATATAGATCTTCAAAAGTTGATATTTTCTACAAAAGATATTTTGAATTAAGTACAAAAATGTCAGTAGTATTTTAAGCATTTTTTTATTATATTTTTGTTCTTAAAGCTAAAGTAACATAAAAAAGAGTGCAAGGAATGTGTTTATTTTCATATTGGTTTATAAACTATTAATTAAAAAGAAATACTATTTGTCAAAAGTTAAGTTGAATTTAATAGGGTATATTTTATTTTGTAATATTATTTTCTCAATGATAATGTATGTAAATTCGTTTTAACTTATTAATATCTATTATATATTTATTATTATTGATAACTATGTATTAAAAATTGTGAATCATTATAAAAATAGAAAATTATTTTATAAACTTTAATTTTGTATATTTATAAGTATATACTCTTTTATAATAAAAAGTGTTTAAAAGAGTAAACTTATATTTTTCAAATTACTTTTTCTGCAACTATTAAATAGCATTTTACGAAATAAGTATAAAATAATAAAAGAAAAACTGTTTAATAATAAGTGATAACAAAAATTTTTAATTTCTTATATTTGCCTGACTCTTGATCCCTAAGTGATTAAAAATAAAACTAAAATGACTTACTTAAATTTTCATAATTTTTAACAAAATAGGAAACTTGCCTATGAGAAACTCGCTTCTATGGATACAGATGATGCGTGCACTACGGATGTAGTACATAGTGTAGGACTGTATTCTGAAAACCTAACACATTCTGTTTTCATCATATACCGATATACCAAATAAGGTAAACCAGGTGTTAACTCAATTTAATAATAATAATAAGAAAATATAAAGAAACATTCAATTTTATACACATTTCCAACTAATTCATCAATTTACCAACCTAATTTATAATTTTAATTTGGTAAATTGACTTACATATAGTCAGAAACGATAATTTATGAACTGTGTCGAAAAAAATCTTGCTCCTTGATTTTTTTTTCTCAATCTAACGTTTACAATTTATATTTAATCAGAAAGTAAAGAACAAAGTTAGAGCAGAGAATAAAAATTATTTTACCAAACTCATTAGCACTATACTTTTTCAAAAAAATTTATGCGTGCTTTACGCAGACGCTATTTCTATAATTTAGCGTATCATAATGAAAATTTTCTGTATACAAAATACATTTATTTAATATTTTAAAATTACTATAGAATGGTTGAATAGTACACTGAGAAAAATATCTACTACTTAATTTAAATGCTTAATTGAATAAAAAACAACAAATTGTTTGTTAATTTAATTAGTAAAAATGATTAAATCGCTAAAATATCCTCAATTTTTTATTTTTCATTTGACTTATTCGTCGATTTTACAACTTTTTTACTTATGTGGTAACTGATAACATAATTCAAATCTGTAAAATATTAATCAATTACTATATACACAAAACGAAATTTAGAATTATTATAACTGAAATATATTTCAAATAAGTACGCGTCAATGGATGTTATTCAAATTTGGAATAACTTAGTAGTAATCTGAATTAAATCTTAAAAATTCCATTGTATTCTATATCCAAGTGCAATATATTTGCACTTGTCTTATATACACATTAAAAAAAAAAAGCAATATAAGATACTACGATATGTTGCGTAATTTTATTTGAGTCTTAAACTCTCAAATTCGAGAAGCCAAATTACGAATCCCTCTCGAGGATTTAGATTTCGAATGGACAGGAAGGAAACGACTGAGCAGTGAGAGAAGAACACTAGGCGGGAAATCCCCGAGTGGGAGCGCACCTTATAATATGAGTAGGCTTATACTCTGTACCTAAATTCAACGGCTAGTAATATGGTAGCGCTGAATTACGCAGTAGACCTTTGTATAACGCGTCTTGACTCGAATAAATTTTTTTTTTTTATAGTAGTAAATAAATTGTTAAAAATGAAAAAACAACCGCAATTTTTTTTTAAATATAAAAAATATTTATTAAAATGTAAATACAAAATGTAACGGGATATCGTACATTTCCAGGTTTTTGTTGAAAGTATTAGTTTTATAATGAATCCATTAGGTTCATTGATTCCCTGAAAGTAACAGCTAGGGGCTCAGCACATAAAAAAAAACAATAAATACACAATTGCTTTAATAATTTAAAAAAAATATTCTGTTGTCTGAATTAAGTTAAATTTACAAAAAAAATGTATTTAAATTATTAATAAAAATTTTTTTAAGATTCTTCTGATCTGGAAGACGAAAACTTTGAAGAGATTCATAATTATGTAAGATACCTCAGTAACCCAATAACCATAAATAAATGCGATAGGTAGCCATGTTGATAACATCAACTAGGACTTATTCAAAAATCGAATGAAAAGTAATTACAATTATTTAGATTATTTAAATATATAGTCTATAGTTACTGAAATAACTGAAGTTGGTAAAAAAATATTGTTTTATTTTAAGGATCATTGTCACTCTTATAAAATTAACAAACATTAGCAATATTTATTAATTGATATTGCATTATTGCTCAAAATAGATTTTTGTTTAAGTAATAGTCTTAATAAATTTGAAATCTCATACCTTATTATCATATTCCATCATGATAAGATATGGTGTTAAATTAATAAATAATAGTATGGCAATGCGCTATTTTATAAACTTTAATTTTTTTTATCAGTGCCATCTTATAAGGCCCTGGGTCTCTAAGCTCAGCGGTGATGGGGGTTCATGTAAGAGCATTGAAAATGGAATTTTTATCTGACTAGCAAACTTTATTTGTATTATATTGCTTTTAATTTAAGTTATTTATAATAAGTTGCACTAAAATATTAAATTTATGTATTATGCATTAAACATTAAATACAATACGTATATTTATTTTTATTATATTTATTTTAAACAACGTCGTAAACATCTAACGATAAAGTTAATGAAGATTTCAGTTTTTTTTATAGATTTATCAAATATGATATTGAAACAAGTTGTTTAAAATTTGCAAAATATTACGATACCGATATACGAAAAAATAAGTCATTGTATTATTTGTTTATTTAATACCTTGGTTCATTGAAGATCAATTTTTACATCTACCAATTTTTATACAAACAACTATGAATGATAAATACTATGTAAAAAAATTAACAAATTAAAAAATTATATATAGAGTGTAATTTTTATAAATATTAATCAAAATTTTAATTATTTAAAGAAAAATATATAATATAATATATAATAAATATAGGAGATATAAATTAATTTTGAGAAAAAAGTTTCAATGAATTTGCAGCGTTTTTTTTATTATGATAAATAAAGGATTAATTACTATTTAAAATTAATTTTTACTTTATTAAAGCACAGGGGCCATAGCAGTCGCCCTGGTTGCTCTCCCTTAAGGCGGACTCTTATTATTACCAACAATTCCAGATGTCTTATTGAATTTTCGATTTAAAGTAAATTTAAAGAACATTTCTTTAGATTGTTGTAGTTATTCATTAAAACTTAAAATTGAGTGAAAAAAAAACAGGTATCTGTAATTATCGATAAGAAAAGTTATACACTGCCTTAATAAAATGAAAAAAATCATATATATAATGATAAAAGTTTATAAATAATTCTAACTAGTTAACTAATTTATAATTTACTATCATATTACATAGTATAATATAATATTATTTCTGAAATATGTAATAACACAAGTTAATAAAAAATCGTGATAAAGATTTTAAATTAAAAAACAAGTGTATAGGCAAACACAATGAATGTCCTAAATATTAGTTTATAAAAATAACATAAAATATGCCAAGAAGATAAATAAAAATTATAAACTATTTGACAATCAAATATTTAAAATAAAATATGCTTTATTTTTGCACGAAAATTTATAACATTCAGTAAACATAACAAAAATATTTTTTAAACAAAAATAATTTGTTTTAAAATTGTATATAAAACTTAAGAGTATCAGCATACTACCCAAATCGGTATCGATGTTTTATTGCGAATTCTTGTCAACAGCTGCGGTGTCCGAGCGGTTAAGGAGATGGACTTGAAATCCATTGGGTTTAACCCGCACAGGTTCGAATCCTGTCCGCAGCGAATTTTTTTTCTTTTAATAAATTAAACGTGCCTATAAAAGTATACTCATTTATACAATTAATTAATGTTAATTTATAATTTTTTTAATAACAAATATCTTTTAACAATTTTCTATAATTTTACATTTAGACTCCAGAAGTATTGGACCTACTTAATGGAATTTTTGTTAGTATTTTTTAAATAATTGTGCAAGTATTATTGCAAAAAATGTATGTATAAATAATAAAACTTTTAATATAAATCGCTAGTACAAGTTTTTCTTGCACCTTTAGTAATTTTTGCTTGACACCTGTGACAAATGCTGACGTTGATATTGTTATCGCTTATCGTCGAAATACAATTGCTTTGCGTCGTGTAAAAGAAGATAAGTAGAGCATTTTCAATACGTTTCGCTATCTACAGTAGATAATTTATATAAATATACAGATTTAATATAATATATAAATTGACACTTATTATTTTCATTCAATTTAATTTTATACTTTTTATATAAAAATTGTTACATTCAGAAAGTACTAATTTCTTATTTATATATTTATCAACAGGTGATAAAGAAGTAAAACTTATTCAATAATAATATTTGTTCGATCTTTATTTAAAGTTATGAAAGTAGTTTATTGTAATATTATAAGAACTTTATGTTTCATTTTATAGTTTTTTTAACTTTACTTTGAATTCATATGATAAAATTATGAATATTTTTTTAAACTAAATCATACCTAAATTAAATTCTTAGATTACTGTAAAACAAATCGTATAAAAAAATGTATACTGTTAAAATCATTACAAAATAAAAATCACGTATTTTCAATTTATATATATAGAAAAAATGTTTTATGCATTGCGTAAATTTTTTATAAACAATGCTTGATTCTTTCTTAATCCAAAAAAATATTAAATTTATTTAAAATGTGTAAAAATAATTAATACTTTATTTCTAATATTCTATAAGACACTGTATGAATCTTCGCAAAGGTAAGTGTAAATATCGAAATATGACGTACTAATTACCGCGTTACCTGACGTCTCAACGCATAATATCATACAGACTCGTTCACATTTTTGTCAATATTATGCTTTTTCTCCAGGACGTCAATCCTCATAAAATGTCGATCTACAAAAAATTAAAATAAAACCTTGACTATACGCTTCTATTATATTATCAAATAATCCGCTCAGTTCATTAAACAGCTTAAAGATACCCAACCTCGACTACAACATCACCAACCACCAACCCAAGATCCCCAAACCCTCATCCACTGTGCAAGCAGCATAACGCAACTATATATAGCTATACACGTAATCGACAACAGAGCATATACACACTTCTACACACACTGTGGCAGCTCAGTGCGCGCATAAAGTAGATCGACGCGGGCTCTTCTCGGAAGCGAAGCGCGCACGTCTACATACACAGTCCATCCAAAAAAATCAACAAACGTGAAAAACGGAGCGCGCGCGCACTTTCTCCAAAATCTCTCGCTAAAGCAAAAAAAGTGCCGCACGAGCGAGCCTCATAGCCTCCCGGAGCAAGAGCGAATCCTGAGGATGTCGGTGCGCTACACGCACGCGGTGCTCTGCCGGATCCCGCTGTCGCTGCGCACCCGGGGCGAGGTGCAGCTCGAGGAGGCGCGCAAGCAGCACCAGGCGCTGGCCCAGCTGCTCAGGGAGCTGGGGGTCGACGTGGTGGAGCTGCCCCCGGACGAGAGCTCGCCGCTCTGCTGCTTCGTCGAGGACATAGCCGTCGTCTGCAACGGCATCGCGCTCATAGCCAGGGCCAACGAGCCCTCCAGGATCAAGGAAGTGAGTATCTGGGAACGGCCGGGGTGCCGGGGGTGCGAGGTACTTTGTGTAGGCTGCTGTAGTTTCGAGCGCGCGTCTCTGGTTTATATTGAGCGCGTGATCTCACTCGCCGGTCGTTGAGATGTCTTATGGCTATTGGGTTACGTTATGTGTGTGTACTCCAATTTTTCAATTGACGCTCGAGGCCGTTTAAGAAGGCGCGAGCAAGTGCGTGCAAGATGTTGCTGAGCCGAGTGTGGGAGAACAATGTGTGGCTCGGGATGGTAGTTAGGTGATTTGCATGAGCTGCAATGCTCGAGGTTTTAATTTACTTTGTTTTAAGTTATTTTTACGATGGTCGTTGAAGCTGGCGATAAGTGCTTTGGTTGTTAAGCTTGAGTGGAGCTGAGGTGGCGATGATTGAATTGCCTCTTTCAGTAAACACATAAAATCTATCGTCGGTGCAATAATGAAGTAATTTTCGAATTGTAGTTATGTATTACATGCATTTGGTTGCAGTGTGACTGATGCGGTTGACCTAATTGTTCAGTAATGGCTGTGTTAACAGAGATTCATTAACTGAATTAGATTTTAAACAATGCACTTTCACTTTTATTGGTATTAAATATTTTTGGTGGGAATTGTATCTGCAATATAAATCATAAATATTACCTAATCCATTCAATATCATTTAGTACAGAATTTTTTTTTTTTTTTTTATGATTTAAGCCTTGATTTCAATTGGCCTTCATTAATGTCAATGTAATGTTACTGACTGATGTTGTATTTTTGTACAAAGAATGCTTATAGGTACAGCATATTAAATTTGATTGAAACGATAAATTAAAATTATTTTTTACTTAAAAGTTTTAGAGATTTTTATTTATCTGTTTCAAAAACTTTTTTTAGATTACTATTATGTTTATTTATGTATATTTATATTAAAATAAATTTTTGTTTAGATTGAAACAATACGAGCAGTTCTCAAAAAGGAATTAGAAATTCCACTTATAGAAATGGCTGACAAAAGTGCTAGATTAGATGGTGGAGATGTTTTATTTACAGGTAATTGTATCAATAATTCTAATTTCATGCAACTTTATAAATGAAAAATTTTAAAGTGAAAATTTGTATTTCAGGAAAAGAATTTTTCGTGGGATTATCTCAGTTTACAAATGAAGCTGGTGCAAAAGCAGTTGCTGCTGCATTTCCAGAATACCCTTGTGTTCCCATTAAGGTAAATTAAAATCTTAATAAGTCATGAGTGTTTAATGTCATTTATAATTGTAACAGCTTTGTAGCAATTTTATTTACATTAAAAATAGTTTTATTTTTATTTTCAATTTTTCAAATGTTTTTGTATCACATATTCACTGTAAAGTTTCATTCATAACCAGTTGACACAGTAAAAAGAAAAAGAAAAATCAAATAGAATTGTCATATTCATTATCTCATGATGCATTCAAGGTTGGAGACGGAGGTGAAGAAATGGTAGTGGAGAATCTCACCTCAGGTCTTATTCAGGTTAGGGATTGTTAAGCAAACTTGTTTAAAAATGAGATTTGCTTAACATAAAACCATATCTTCTATTTACCACCAATTGCACAGCTTACAATATTGACCAAGAATTAAATATTATATTTACATATATGTAAAATATAAAGATGAAAAATCACTTATATTTGTAAAATTATGCACCAACTAATATTTATGTCAAGTTTTTTGACCTAAGTGGTGTGATGGTCTTGATCACTAGGTACTCAAGCTAAAATATAGTTTACAAATTCTTTTTTAACTGTAACACAAACTTATAATTATTTACAAAAAACATTTCTTCATTCATCGATTAACTAATATAATATAAATTGATTCACAATATAGTATTTCATTCATTCATCCATTTTATGTCTTAGTAGGACCACTAATGCACTTAGCACCATGTATAAATAAAATTATCAAAATTTATTTCACATTTATTTTTGCACGATTCATTTAACTACAAATTCAACTTTCTTTATTGTAGTATTTCAATTGATTTTTTTGATAAATAATACAAATTGAAATATTTTTTAACAGGTAGCTGAATCTAAACGACTTAAAGCACTAATAACAATGGCAGGACCTGATGTTATGTGTGTAGGTGCAGGCAAAGAACCTCAAGAAGTATTAAAGGTATTAATTTCAGTTATTTATTTTTTAATTTATATTTTGAACTTTTTTTTCATCGTTTTTCGTTTTTCTAATCTGTTCTAATTATTTTTCATGTAGAGAATTGAAAGAGAAGCAACTTATAGTTATCAAACATTAACTGTTCCTGAAGATGAAGCTGCTAATGTGCTATATGTCAATGGTACTTTGATTCATCGAACAGATGATGAAATACCTTTATCAAGTAAAGTGTTTGCAGAAAAGGTGGAATTTCCAGCAAAAGCATTACCTATTTCTGAACTTGCAAAAGTTAGTTCTGGTCTGTCTTCTTGTTGCTTATTAGTTTGCAGACCACGACACATTCGCAACATTTAAACGATAAGCAATCTATCAGTGGTAATAGCCTTGAAATGCCATTCTACGAATTTTAAATTCGTTTATGGCATTTGGCAGATATGAGATTCAAAGATGATATAAAGTTACCAACTGTATTCTGTTATTCTTGCTCTGGAGCTTAAAGAATAATTTTATTGACAATTACGAAGCCATTGACGTAATAACGCGGTAAAATTAACAAATACGAAAAGTTATAAATCATTCCGATTATTAATTTTAAATTCATTTTACCAATATTTATTTTGTCTGTGGTTTTATAAAATGTCTTTCAAAAGACGCTGATACGCTTTTATTTGTTTCTTTAAGGAGACAATTACTGAATTCGATAACAAACAAAAGTATTAAGGCATATGTATGATAGTGTTACAGTCGTAAAACTTAAATTTTATGAATGTAACAATATATTTGATATTAGTATATCATCAACAAAAAATTTAAAAAGAGTAATATATTGAACTGAAACGGATGAAAGATTTCATGCATAAAAGTTATAGTGCATTTATAACTAACAATTCATTGTTGACTGCTTATCAATGTCATATTATAAGGTTTGTTTACCAAAAAATATATTACTTGGCAGCTGCTGAAACCTGCTTCAGTTGCAGGTTACCTGAGTCCTATTTTATGACTTTATTGTATTATAGTATATAATAGTTTTTTCGCCACACAGCTCAATTGTGATTATATTTTATATATTATTTAAATCATATTAACTGCACAAATCATACTTTTTGATACAACTATTATATTTATTTGTGAAATATTTTTTATGACTTGAGTATAATTAGAATATTGGTTTAAAAAGATTTTGATATTGATAGTATACAATATACACAGTATACTCAGAAATTTTAGGAACTGACAATATAGATCAGTTTATCTAGGTGCAGTATACAAACGACATATGTATTGTAGAAACTTAGATCCACACTTCA
The DNA here is from genome assembly GCA_030522685.1 of Eupelmus azureus. NCBI lineage: Eukaryota > Metazoa > Arthropoda > Insecta > Hymenoptera > Eupelmidae > Eupelmus > Eupelmus azureus. Next base: position 10,420 of record JAPYZA010001418.1, on the reverse strand, counting down.
TTTGATATCAGGTAACCATTATCTCTTTGGCTCTCTTTCTGTGGTCTTGTTAGGTTAATGTTATAATAATTCTCAATAAAAAAAATTCTTCACCATAAAATGGAATGAAGACTTTTATCAGGATAAATTTTAAATGACTCATCTATCAGACTTAAATGTTACTAGTCTACATAAAAATGTGTTCAAAAACTATTTATAAAAAATCTTGTTAAAAATTTATTGGCATTGATGAAACCATGGTGTATAAATTAAAAAGCTTAAATTACAATAATTAACAAAAATTTATCCTATTCTGTGAATGCAGGGCACATTTTTTTTTATCTTTTTTTACGCATTTCTAAAATATTTTTCTAATATTTCTAAGAATTTTTGTATCAATTTTTGTACCTAATAATTGAAGAGAGAGTTAATGATTATACATTATTTCATTGCAAGCTTTGAACTTCAACCACCAGATATCATATTAGTATGGATCATTTAACAAAATTTAATTTAGTAAATTATTAATTACAATTAAAGTATTTTTAACGTGCTCTCATCAATATAATTATATTAGCTTTAAATATTTGTTTTATATAAATTTATACAAATGTATTTATTTACAATCCTGCCCTCTGTAATGACTTTGAATAAAATACTATAAATAAATATGTTTGTGGTTTTATTGCAAAACATATTATAAACTATTCTTTTATTACTCAATAGTTTTAAAAATATTATTTACACTGACAATATCTTGTTTTTACATTCTTACATTCTAGTATGTACAAACATCTTTTATATTAATAAATATAACAGTTATCTGCAGCTTTTGCATTTATCATTTTCAATATTGTTTTCATTGAACCTCCTGAACCTACATCAAACGTTCTTGGAAACTTTGAACCATCTGGTCTTCCATATAAATTATGCATAATTTGTTCCCATTTTACTGGGGAAATAATTTGTTTTATCAGCAATTTTCTCATAAACTTCTCATTATTACTGTAAGTTTTTGCAGAATAATTAGAATAAACTGGTACGTTTGGTTCTTCCAAAGTTATTGCATCTAAAGCTCTCTTAAATCTTTTTAAAGCTGGTTCCATTAACATAGTGTGAAATGCACCTGTCACTGGGAGTCGTTGTACTTTACGTAAGCCAAGGCTGCGACTATTCTTTTCAATGTATTCAAGGGCTTCAAGGCTACCACCAAAAACTTTTCCTTGAGTATACAGGTAAATAGCAATCCTAAATAAAAAGTATCATTAAGTAAAATAAAATATTTTTAAAAATAAATAATTTTTGCTATTTTTTACAAAATTTCTTAATTTTAGCAAAATAAAAAATAAAGTTTATTAGATTATTAAAATTATATTAAAGGTTACCTGCAAACTGGATCAACGGCTCCAATGTCTATTGCCCATTTTTGAGCTTCATCACATATCTTTCCCGCTCTTGCTGCAGGTGTACAATAAGCAGAAAGCATTCCTTGTTTTGACATTTCTGAGGCAGTTTGCATTGCAGCAGCTCTAACACCAACTAGCTTCATTCCCTCCTCGTAAGGAACAGCTCCAGAAAATATTAATGCAGTGAGTTCACCAACACTGTATCCGGCAATAGCCACACATTCCTCGATTGCTCTTGGTCTTTCTTCCTGAAGGCTTTCCAAAGCTGCTAGAGACATTACCACTGTTGCTGGCTGATTGAATTCAGTTTGGTTTAAGAGTTTTTGTGGACCTTTTAAACAGATTTTGTATAAATCGTAGCCTAAAATTTCGTTAGCTATGTCAAACAGTTCTTTTACTCTTGGAAACTTTGTATACTTTTTAACGTCTCCTACTTTAATAACTCCTTGGCCAGGAAATAGAATAACTGATGTTTCTGCAGGATCCATCAATGGCCTTTTAGGTTTATTGTCTTCCGGGTTGTGGGCAGTTGAAGGATATGGTGTGGTTGCCCACTCTGTATTAGTCATTTCGCTGAAAGTTGCAGCATCATCAAGCAGTTTTGTTACTGGCGTTTCCTCTAATATTTGCGGAGGTTCGTCATCCTTGGATTTACTACAAAATCTCCTAGTAAGATCATAACGAAAGTTTTTTAACGTTGAAAGGTTAGACAACGTCCTTAAATTCTGACAACGTTGTAACATTTTGTCCAAGTTTAAAAGTTCTAAGTTTCTTTATAAATTACTTGCTAAGCATTTATGTAGATTTGATTTTTTTTATTACTTCACATAGCTTGTGCATCAGAAAAGTGCAGTAACACACGTGTTTTACGATTTCCCGGCGTTTGCTCCAAAATATACTACTTTGGTGTATACGTAACCTAATCTGAACGCATATAGATTTACTTTAGTTTACTAACCTAACTGACGTTAGAACGGCTATCTACAGGAGAAAACATGTGCGCTTGTCGTCTGTAATTTTTTACAAAAAGGCTTTAATGTTATTAATAAGTATTTAATATTAAGAACATCATGCAGAAGCTTGAAAGAATATTTGTGCAGCTGCACAGACCTAACAACATTTTTAAGTTAGCACCGTCATCTTTTAAGTTATTTACTACTGACAAGCCATCTTCTGCTGATACTACGTTAAATCAAAGTGAAATTCAAAAGGATGTTGAAGAAAAACATGATGACAGCCTGAATCAAGTCCAAGAATCCACAAAACTAGGTGGTTTTGCACAATCATTTGAAAAATATACGACTCTGAGTGAGCCTAAAAAAGATGTTGAAGAAGTTTCGTTTGCCGCTTTACTGCGGAACTCTAATTTAATGCATGTAAGAATTTTAATTGACAGTTCGCATAATAATATTTAATATTTACAATATTTTATGAATATTTATTTATAGTTAGGAGATCCAGAAGGAAAAGTAGTCACAGGGAAAATTTTTCATGTTGTTAACAATGATTTGTACATAGACTTTGGCTGGAAATTTTACTGTGTTTGCCCAAAGCCAGTTAAGAATACCAGGTATTTTAAATTAATAATTTTTACAAGTTAAGATAGATATTGTTTATTCTATATAATAATTGTTGTTCACAGTGATTATGTCAGAGGCGCAAAGGTTCGTTTAAGGATCAAAGATCTGGAGCTATCTACTAAGTTCTTGGGGGCTACTAAAGATGTAACAATATTGGAAGCAGATTGTGTACTTTTAGGATTAATTTGGACACCAAATAAAATAAATGAGGCTGTTAAGGCATCAATAGCAGCAGCTGCTGAAACAAAAGCAACAATGACAACAGCTTAATAAGATTGTTTTAAATGTATTATCTGTTATATAGTTAAATATAAACCATTTTTTTAATGTAATGATAGGGTTATTTATTATACATTTTTCATTCTTATTTAATTACTTTTTATTCTACCTTTTTAATAATTAGAAAATTTTGAACAAAGACATTTTTACACAATTGTGTATTGTATCCTTGCGCTTTGTATTATACCCAACAGATGGCGTCACAGTAAGTATTGAGGTTACGTTTCAGTGACGTTTGTTTGATAACATTTTTCTCTACACGAGTCAGTTTGTTAGGACTTCAGGAGAATATATTTATGTAGAATTTTGATTTATTTTAATCTTATGTTGTAAAATAACTATTACCTTAAAAAATGGTAAGCTTATATTAATGAAATTAGTTGTTTATTAAATGCATGTTTGTAATTTTATGTAATATTGAGCATTATGTCTTTCATGAACAAATTTATTAAATATAAGTAATGTTTAGAGTTAATTCTTTTTTAGAGTTAATTCTTCATTTATTATATTTTAAAATGGAACAATATAGTTTAATTAAAACAGATTAATTTAAATAGATTGATAATTTTAATATATTAATTGACTGAATTTATTACTGAAAACTATAATATCAGAGTGTTCAAACATTAAATCTTTTATAAGGATCTAATATTTGATTTTCATATTCTCTATTTAAATTTTATAGCAATCTACTGTTTGCCGTGGTTGTCGGAGACCATTGATAGATGAAAAAAGCGGAAGAAATATATTTGATGATGATTCATTAATAAAATCTTTCAACCATGATGGCGCTTATAATAATAAGTGGTTTATGAAATTATGTACCGGCATTGAATTAATTACTGGACAAAAGGTATATAAAATATTATTTTATTTAAAGAATTATATTTAGTTTTTTTAATTTGTCGAAATAAATATTCATTTATAAATATTTGCAATTTTAGGTCACAAAAGAAGAAAAACTACCACAAAAGTTGTGTGAAGTTTGCTTTCAAAATGTAGAAACTTTTATTAACTTTAGATATCAATTATTAAGATCGAGAGATATTCTATTAGGTACTGTATATCAAGATACTAAAGTGGTGGCTGATATTAAATCTGTTGAAATTGAAAACTCATTAAATACGCCTGCTGCTAAAGTCAACATAAAAGAAGCAGTTGAAAAACTACCAAATCTAAATGTATTTCAAAATGAATTGTGCAGTTCACCTTTAATACCAAAAACAATTATTAATACTCCATTATTAAAAACAACATCCGAAGACCTAATAAATGTTGATGATAGTAGCAATACATCTCTCGATGTAAATGGTTTACCTAATGAAGATGCTGAAACCAATGATTCTTTAAATTGTACGCTGCAAAATGATCAAGAAAACAATAATCTCAATGATTCTGATAATTCTGATGATAATCCTGTAGATACAAATGTAGAAGAAATTAATGTAAAGGTACCAGTAGATCATGATATAGAATCTGAAATAGATGTATGTTCAGGTGAAGATGATGAAGTTTTGGAATTAGATGTACAAAAAATGAAAAATGAAACAGTTGAAATCCACAGTTCATCAGAGTCTGATATTGAAGTTTGTGATTATGAACCTACTGGTAAAAAAGGAAATTATAATACTCTGACACCACCTATAAGATTTTAGTTTATTTAGAAAATACTCAATTGTGCATTTGTAAATGATTGTAAATGATTATTAACTTTCCTTAGAATAAGTTATTAGTTTTAAAAAAATAATATTAGTAAAATATATATATTATTGTAAAAATAGCTACAAAAATAGATATTTTTCAGCATTTAAAAATCTTATATTAAGAATGGAGTGTAAAATATCAAGTTTTTAAAAAGTAGCTGTGATAAGGAACCTTTAATAAATTTTATCTACACGAACAAATTCAAATTCTTTTCTTATTGATAGAATATAAACAAAAATACTGTTATTTTAAATTAATTTTTGTCATATATGTAGTTCATTAAATCACTATTAAATTAATATTAAAAGTCTTTGAAAAATATGAAAATTCACTTTTTACATTGAATAAAATTGTCAAACACTTTTATATAATACTTTGCATATTAGGAATATTTTGTACACAAATTTTTTGCTAAATCATACGTAGGACGCGACAAGTTGCGGCGCTTTTATTATTACCGTGTGCCTATATATATATGTACAGCATACGTGAGAGCGTTTAGTTAATCTTATCACTCTATTAACATACTGCTTACGCGCGTGGGGGCCAATGTGTTTACTGTTTCGTCATGATTTTTTGTAGATCATCTATACTTGCCGGAATAAATCGATATCACATTTTAATTTCAAATTCCGGTGGGATTTTGTTCATTGTACATACTTACACGAACAAAAACCATGTATAGGTTAAAAAAATTAAAGTCGTTATTCAACAAGTAAGTATTTGAAGGAACTTTAAAATGTTCTGTATGAGATATATTGATTATACATCGTGACTTTACTAGATGTAAAATATAACAAAAGATCTTCTTACTTTTTAGAGTAGATTTAACCTCTGGCAGTAGAGAATTTTCAATTGGTTTAGTAAATCAAACAAGGATAGACAAAGTATATTTTTATTAAACTTAACATTTTTATTATTTTTTTTAAATAATTTTTTTATTTCATATATAGTGAACAAACATATTTTTTATTTTTAGATCCTAATTGCAAATAGAGGAGAAATTGCTTGTCGAATCACAAGAACTGCAAAAAAGCTTGGAGTCAAAACAGTAGCAGTTTATAGCGATGTAGATAAGGATTCCATGCACGTCGAACTTGCTGATGAAGCATACTGTATTGGTCCGGCACCTTCTAGTCAAAGTTACCTGAGACAAGATAAAATAATTTCAACTGCTAAAACTGCAAAGTGTCAAGCTATACATCCGGGATATGGATTTCTTTCAGAAAACACAGAATTTGCAGAACTGTGTCAGAAACAGAATATTATTTTTATTGGACCACCTGCTAAGGCCATTAGAGACATGGGAATCAAAAGTACATCAAAAGCTATTATGGCTGAAGCTGGAGTACCCATCATTGAAGGTAAATTTTAATATTTTATAACTTATAATTGCTGAAAATAATTTTAGTTAATTGCAGTTTTTAATTAATAGGATATCATGGTGACGATCAGTCTAATGAAACATTATTAAAAGAGGCTCAAAAGATTGGTTTTCCATTGATGATTAAAGCAGTACGAGGAGGTGGAGGAAAAGGAATGAGAATTGCTTGGAAAGAAGCAGATTTTTTAGAAGCTTTAGAGTCTGCCAGAACAGAATCTCAAAAATCATTTGGAGATTCAGCAGTACTTTTAGAACAATATGTTGCTGAACCAAGACATGTTGAAGTACAAATTTTTGCTGACAAACATGGAAATGCAGTCTATTTATTTGAAAGAGATTGTTCTGTCCAAAGGAGACATCAAAAAGTCATTGAGGAAGCTCCTGCAGTAAGTGTACTTAATAAACCATTAATGATTTTCAATTAAAGTTTTAATTAAACTTATATTAATTTTTTAATATCAATAACAAAAATTTTAATTGATTAAAGCCTGGAATCTCAGAAGAACTTCGAGCTGAACTTGGTACCGCTGCAGTTCGAGCAGCAAAAGCTGTTGGTTATGTGGGTGCTGGTACAGTAGAATTCATTATGGATAGACATACACACAAATTTCATTTTATGGAAATGAATACACGTTTGCAAGTGGAACATCCAATCACAGAAGCAATCACTGGCACAGATCTTGTTGAGTGGCAATTAAGAGTTGCAGCTGGAGAAGAACTACCTTTAAAACAAGAAGATATTCGGTTGAATGGACATGCCTTTGAAGCTCGAGTGTATGCTGAAGTATGTATATCATAACATATAAAATATTTGAATATTTTTATATTGAATATTTTTACTTAAATTAGACTTAGATGTGCTTGATAAAAAAAAAAGAAAAAATTGTTGTTTTCATTTTTAATTTTCAATCTTTATTTAAAATAAATTTGGTTTTTTAATTTAGGACCCTCGAGGAGGATTTCTACCTGGTGCTGGTAAACTTCTTCATTTGACTCCACCAGCAATAGCTGAAAATATTAGAGTAGAGACTGGTGTTCGACAGAATGATGAAGTGTCAGTGCACTATGACCCAATGATAGCTAAATTGGTAGTGTGGGGAAAGGATAGAAATGAAGCTTTAAATATAATGCATTCTAAGCTTTCAGAGTATAATGTTAGTTATTTTTATTTTAATATAGAAATATACTTTACTTTATTTTTGACACAAATTTTTAAATTTAGATTGCAGGTTTGGAGACTAATGTAGAGTTTATCAAAGATATTTGTGCGCATCCGAAATTCCGAAGTGGTGAAGTACATACTGGATTTATTGAAGAAAATTATGAATCATTGTTCCCTAAGATTCAAGTACCAAATCGAATATTAGCTGAAGGTGCACTTGGATTAATTTTATGTGAAGAACTGGAAGCTTTGAAGTCTGCTCTGAAAACAGATGATCCATTCAATCCTTTTGCAGTTGAAACTGGATTAAGATTTAACCATTTCTTAAATAGAAGATTACATTTCCAAGTTGGAGAGGAAAAATTTTTCATTGATGTGCAATATGTTGAACCAGAAGTTTATTCAATGAGGATAAACGATCTTGGACCTTGGAGAAAAGTGACTGGTTCAATGAAAAAGATAGGAAATTCTTTAGAATTGAAATCTGATGTTGATGGTGTTATAAAAAAGTCTAAAGTAGTTAAAATTGGAAATGAGCTTTATATATTTACAAATGTAAGTGAAGTTTTGCAAAATATAAATATAATCATTTTATTTGAATAATATTATTAAACTAATTTTTATATTTCTAGGATAAAAAATGGCGATTTGTTACTCCATCACCGAAGTATACTAATGAATTATCTAATCAAAACGCCTTAACTTCTGGTGCTGCCGTTAGTCCGATGCCAGGAGTCGTGGATAAAATATTAGTGAGAAAAGGTGATAAAGTTAAAGTCGGCGATTCATTGCTTGTAATCGTCGCAATGAAAATGGAGGTATTGAAAAAACTTTATAATTATTTTTTATTTATTTTAGTTAAATTAAACATTATTTTTGTATTTATCATTATTTATTTATTTTTTTTAGCATTTAATTAAAGCGTCATCGGATGGAACTATAGAAAATGTTTTATGTAATGTTGGAGAAAACGTTGCAAAAAATAAACTTTTAGTAAAGTTTGAAGATGATTCGGCAGAAGGTGATAAAAAAGTATAAAATGCTTATTTAAAAAAATGTAAAAAGTCGATATTGTTAATGCGTTTATTATGCACAATTTTTATGAACTGAAAGAAATTTATATTTTTTATATGTTATTTGACAAAAGTCTAACTGATGAAAGTAAATAAAAGTAAATGTCAAAGAAATGTACAAATCAAGCAAATTTAAAAAGAAACGAAATGTTCAATGTAAATATGTGATATGATAATATAAAAAATTATTTTTTAATTTAAAAAGAAAAAATCGAAATTTATTTTCGCTGCACTTCTAATGTAGCTGCCCTCTACCTGAAGTAGGTGCAACTATCCTAGTGTTATACACGCCGGCCGTGCCCTTAAATCCATGTAATTCAAGCTCTCGCCCGCCGAAGTCATTCGTTAGAAGGAGAGGGAACTGGCGAATATTATCAGCGATCTGCGTTCTTACTTTCTTGTTTACGTTAATTTTTCTTTCACTGGGCCATGTGTTCCGCCACAGGAAGTACCGGGTGAGTTAAATTTTCATCTTGAACGTCAAACTTTTTTGGAAATTGTTATAGAAACTTGTTCGCGTGAAAACAAAATTCGAACTTTGAAACTTTGTTTGAATGCAAGGAGTATTTCTTGTGAAACAAAAGTGGGTTAAGTGTTATTGAGCAAAACTTATTTGGCATGCACGAACTAAGATTTTGCAAAACATTATATTAAGAAATATGTTTTGTGAATCTTTTTTAACACTTTGAGTGCAATATGTATTTATTGGAAACAAAATCTAACATAATCTAATCTGATGAATGACTCAGAATTTCTTAATAAATTATTGTATTACTTATTGTCGCTATTTTTAAATTTTAGATCCAATGATATTTGAACTAATTAAATCAAATTTAAATTCCATATACATATAAAAAAATCATAAGTAATTATTTTTACATACTTACTATTATAAAAATCGTTTTTATAATAAACTAATTTATAGTTTTTGCAGTGATATATTAGAACTCAAAATAAACTTAATTATTTGTTTAATTAATAATATAAAATAAAATTAGTTCTTTTTATGATAATAAATACTTTTATAACAATGTTTAATTTCTTTTTTGACATTGCACAATATTTACACAAGTAGATATTGCATTTTCCGGATTTTATTAAATAAAAATTTTAAATTTAACAATTTTATTTAAAATATAATATAGTTTTGGATTATCTAATATGATTTACCTTTCTGCACAAGAACAATTCTTATGTACAGCTCAATAACGCCAAAACTGAAATTTTTAAATTACACAATCAAAATCTACTTTAATCACCTTCAACCCCCCTAATTAAACACCTATCCTCCAAAATCCTACAAAATCTACCTTACCCAAAATCCACACCAAACCATCACTACCGATCTCACCAAACAACCACGCATACCCAAACCCACTCCACCTCAAAAAACCATCAAACCATCACCCGCCACAGTCTCATCGATAAATCGCCCTCTCAATCCTCCCTCGATACCATAAACACCCCACTTCTCACACCACCACTCAAAAAAAAAACCTACCTCTCACCTACACACCTACAACCCAGCCGCAGTATAGAGAAAGAGAAAAAAAAATGAAGCACTGCGGCGTCGATTAATAGCCAATTCCGCGCGCGGGAGAGAAAATAGCTTGAAGTGCACAGGTCAATTTTCGCTGACAATCGAGCCGCGTCACGGAAGGCATATAGGCTAAGCCGCGCCGGCGCGCGCGCGCGCGTGTTCGGTAATGAGGCGCCGCCGCTGCTGCCGACTACGACACCTGACATGACAAGCCTAGGCGCATTCGCGCGCACGTCCTGGTACCTCTGGGGGGTATAGCTATGCATCACGGAATTCTACGGCTTGCGCGGATCGAGCTTTTTAGGGAAGAAAA
>JAPYZA010001417.1:0-28166 GCA_030522685.1 Eupelmus azureus | reverse complement strand
ACAATAAAGGTCCACTTATCGCCCTTGGCACATAATGTACTATTTTATGCAAAGATTGATTCCAGAATTGCGGGTAAAATTTTAATCTGATAATAATTTCTGCATAGTTTCTGCACAATTTATGCAGAAATATTCTGCAGAAAATATGAAAAAATCTGCAGAAATTATGCAAAAAACTACGCAGCAATTATGCAGAGATTATGCAAAAATTCTGCAGAGCTTTTCCATAAGGGTTGAATTTTACACTAATGTATTTTTGTTTGTACTGAAATGCGCAATAATAAATTATATCTATATCTATTAAGATATTGAACGAACAAGATGTGATCAGCATACTTCTCCAGCCCCCAAGCAGAGCGTGTCCAACATTTGGTTTACATGTTGTAAACATCTAAGCGACATTCGGCTCCGGGCAAGAAGAAATATGTGGGCGACATGTGAAAAAAAAAATATGTAGGATATAGTATTCCCCACATCTTGGCTACAGTTTGCCCGCACCTCAAGCAACATGTTGGCTGTATTTAAAATTTTAACGTGGGTGTTTTATGCCAGTATGTGAGATTTGTGAATGGTGTTGAATGAATGATATTAAAGTATAAGTAATATAGTGAAGTTGGCCAGTGTTGGACCACTCTCCTCTATTAATTGATAATTTAACCGTATGATTTTTATCGCATCAAAAGTATTCAAAATCTATCATATATTAATTAGAAATCATAACAATAGTTGTTATTTATATTGTTAATTTTTTATACACTAACCAAGCCAAAACAAAAGCTAACAGAAATTATTCTCATTTCTTACCGTTTTTACCAATCGTTTCCAGCGAATAGTAAGATCCATCCACCTGTTTCACGGGAACCGGACAGACAAAACCCTTTTTGGTGAGAAAAACGAGTAGTTCATTCTGAGCCTCGATGAAGCCTGTTTTCCGTGAGTCCAGGACATTGATGATCTTCATCACGTAGCCGTCCTTTGAGTTCGATGATATATGAGGATTTCCAGTTGAGTTTAGCTGGTCTTCGCAGAGCACTCGATAATTGCGATCATCATAGGCGTCGAGTTCTGAGATGCTTTGGACGATCAAACCATAGCGTGACTCTACCAGCTTCTTGGCCTCGTCGAGGTCCAGTATAGCCTTGATCTGCTGGCCTGGTGTTAGCACGTTTTCATCCGCAAGCATTTTTACAGTTTTCGGTGGATTTACGGTTTTTGATTATCGATGGGAATTGACGATTTGTAGTAATATGCGTGACCGAAGGGTTTTGTAAAGTTTGACTATTATTTTGAAATCTTTTAAAACTTATTAAGACTTGAAAAGATTAATTTCACCTTTAAAAAGATCAATACTTGGTTAATCATTTAAACATACAATTCATTCCTATAATTAAAATTAGTTAAAAAGATAACTAATATTAATCCCCAAGCTTTTAAAAATTGTTAAAACAGCGATTTAAGTCCTTGTCATTTTTAATAAACTCACTTGTATTTACTCTAAATTTCCAATGTAAAAATACAAAACAATAACTTTCAAACAATGAACTCTGTACATCTATACCAAACACAGCCTCTATACTGAATAATTTGTTAATGTCAAACGGGTTCAAGAGTAAGTACGCGATATCGACCCTCGAGAGTCGACGGTACTACTGACGAGCGCTGTTAACGGATGAAATGATTTTGCCTATAAATCAAGAAGAGGCGATAGAACAGTAGAGGGGAGCACCCAGCTCTAGTGAGAGAGAGAGAGAGCCGTCAAAGGAGATTAGACGATAACAACGATACAATTATTTGAACGGCGATTTGGTATCTCGTAAAGGTAATCGTTTTTGATACTACATTTTATCAGCGTGTACATATATGCGTGGATGTAGTAGCATTTTAACTGAAATTTTTTTATGACTGGTGCAATCATGTAGCAGTTTGCAATGATATGATGTGATTTTAACGGAGATAACGATACCAAAAATATACTTTACACTTTTTTATCTTGATTTTACGTCAGCCGTAAAAAATTTCCATCGTTATTTATTGAGTATGAATACATATTGATAATGTGTAAGAAGCTGATTATTGTTATATTTATAGAGGAATAATTCATTTAATCATGAGCGATATTGTTCTGATAAAATTTAAACCAGTTTTTAACTAGTTTTAAACTAGCGCAAAATGCTTTATAAAGTGGGTAGGCGATGATTAATTGACGGATTAATTTTGTCTCTTCTCGAGAATGTTTGATAAGATTAACTTATCTATTTTCTAATCTTCCATGTAACACTTAATTGAAAAGTAGTCATGCACTGATTTACATCAACACATCTCATCTAATTAATTATAACACTAATAAATATCTATATAAAAAGTCGCTTACTCAATAACGAATCCAAACGATTCCATTTCACCTTCTAACACACCCAAATAAAGCGATTAATTGACTCAGCCAGTACTATTGCTTACCAAAAAGGCAACATTTCCGCAATCCCAATCGCCCCAAAAACTCCAGCCGGCCTCGCAACGAAAATCCCATCGCTCCAGCCATCATTCAGCAAAAAAGTCATTCAAACAAAGCATCAAACTCAGCTGGCCTCTCACGAGATGTCGCCGCCAGGCCGCCGATCAGCTGTGCCCCCTACACATAACTCGCTCGCGTAACAATTCGTGCTGCCTGAAAGGCGCGCACCACGCGTCCATCCGCAGACCATGGCTCGCTCCTGAGGCGTTACTTTCACACTCCGTCGAACGTTAATTCCGTTTCGCCGGGACTGCGCAGTCCCCAACTTGCTTCCGACGAAGAAGACAGAGCTCTCGTTCTAAATAAAAAAGAAAAGAACGCAACGCGAGAAGTGTATTATTATCCCCTCCGCGTTTCGGAGTCCCGCGACCCTGACCCTGCGGAGTACGACACAAACAATGGTTTTGTCGACGCGAAGGCGACTGCCACGGCTGAACGGACACGGCAGGTAACCACTGGTGCGGTCGCAGCTTCTTCGTCGGCGGGTACGGGAGGTTGGAGAGCGGTAGCAGGATGATCGAGCCAAACAGTAAGCGAGGCTTTGACGTATAACCTAGACCTTAATGATTTTCGCCGTCGCGATTTCTGATGCGCGCGCGCATCTTTATTCTGCGCCAGCGGATTGGAAATAGCTCGCTGCGCGCAGATATAGATGCAGTGTAGTGGTTGTGTGTGCGGCGGCGTGCGGGTTCGTTCTATTTGTGTTGATGATGCGTAAGGATTGTTGATTGGATTTTTGATCGGGGCTCTTTGGGGTTGATGACATTAGGATTGTTGTTGATAGATTTATAAATCGTTTGCATGAAATTTGTTCATTGATAATATTTTAATTGATATATTTGATAATATAGTTGACTAAAAGATTGTTCTTCTTGAGAATTACTTAATTTTATTTAAATTTGCATCATACTTGCTTGAATTTTATATTAAATTTGGTATTTTACATTTTTCCGATAGTTTATTAAACACTTTTTCTCTCGAATAAATTTAAAGAAAAAGTGATTCTGACAATTTGTAAAATAGTAATTCTGCAAAAGAGCATAAATAAAATTAAAAACAATATTTATTTTTAGTAAAAATTGACACTCCTGATAGCTTAGACTATCTGTACTTTCCGATGACGAAGTCTCACACAAGCTTTAGCGTAAAAGCTGCTCACGATGCCAGAATATGTTTACGAACGAATTTAAGCGATGATTCCGATAATTACGAGGTATTGTGGTAATGTCAATATACTTTAGTCAGCGTCAAAAACAATTTTTACAAAAGGTTTAAATTTTGGCAGATCATAATAGGTGGATGGGGAAATACCATGTCTGCTATTAAAAGAAACCAAACAGAGCCTGATGTCGCTGAGGCTGAGACTCCCGGTATTATGAGCGAGGACGAAACTTGCTTTCTTTGGTTGCAGTAAGAATAACTTTAAAAAATTTTTTTAAATTGGCAAATTTTTTAATTTATTTTAAATACTGATTAAATATAATATTACCAATTTGGTATTTTTAAAAAATTGCATGCTTTATTAAAAATTATTACGTTTTAAATATGATTATTTTTAAAATAATATTTTTAAATTCTTGTAGGTGCTCTTGCGACGGTTATATTGCTATTGGACACGAGGATGAGGAGTCACCTTTTTTAAGTTACTGTGATAAAGAACCATTTATGATCAATTACATGGGAGTTAGCACTGCGTGGGGTGCAACTGGTGAATGGATATTAGATGGTATGATTATTTAATAGAAATTTATTATTATTATTATTATTATTATTATTATTATTATTTTCAATTGGTAAAAAGATAATTGATTTTATTTGATTTTAGTTTTTTGTTATTGCAATTCTCGGTGAAATTATATGAAGTAATAATTACAAATATTTTACGACTAAAGCATAATAAATATTAATTTTGATAATAATTTGTAAGATTTTTCGTTTTAAATTAATAAATAGACAAATATTAAGTAATAAATAAAACAATTGTAGCACTATCCCTCGTTATAAATTACGTAAAAAAGCCAGATTTTAGCTTTAATAAACCTGAAAAATTAAAAGGGTATCACGCGTAATAAATATAAAACATTTTCGGAATGCAATGCAGTATTTATTGTATTACACAATAAGAATACGTCAAATAAATGATTCTTGCATATACCCGTGATGCAAATGACCTCCTATTTATTGAAACTTTAAAAGACGATAATGTCTTATAGTTACCAACAGTTACTGTGACCTAGAATTATAAATTAATTTATGTATTTAAAAAATATATATTTATCAATAATTTTCTGACTAAATTGATAACTAGTAGTTGACGTCAATTAATTTTTTTTAATTGAATAAGATTAGATGAAAAAAAATGGATTTCCTTATAATTGTCGCTAACTATTAATAACTATTAATATTGTTTTGATATAAGAAAAACCTATGTACGAGTTAAAAGCATTTATTTCCTATACAGGTTTAAGAAATTGAAGAACTATTTGACTAATTTCATATTAAGATAAAAAATGAAGGGTTACAACATTTTTTTTCAATGTAATTTTATCTTTAAAATTTTTTATATTATTTTTCGATTATTCCTCTAGCTTTACGTGAGGTGACATTTTTATATTATTAATGTTTGTGAAAAATACAAGTTTATTGTATTGCTTTTTATATAAAAAAAAGTGTATAGCGGTTCATCGAATTTTGACAATCGAGGATTAAATGAACATTCTTTCTTTTGAAATAGAGAATGATTTTTCTCATCAATCAAAAATAATTTTACATTGCTATTTTTCTTTTACATTGTGCATCAACCGATGCACGTTCTTACGCTAATGAATTTTAAATTATTAAAATAGTTTTAAATGACCATTCAACGTATATTGTCTTATATATAATTTGTTTTGCAAAAAGAAAACAATGAAAAAGACGGCTTACTAGGTTCGACCTCTATCTACTTTCGTAACTACAATTTCACATCAGATTGCAATAATTTTTTCAACGACTCATTAAAATTATAATATAAATTTATCGATTTCATTCTAAATCACCAACAACTCCTAAAATTACTCTCACAACCAAACCGCAAAACTACCAAAAAAACCCTTCCACAGGCTACTCCATGTTCTCAGCGGCCATGCGACCCCAGATCCTCGAGACCAGCTGCCACTGGCTGGACTACGAGCCGAACGTCGGCCTACCTCGCAACGCGGTCACCGGCCACGAGGACGGCCTCTACATCGGCCGCAGCCGCCACAAGCGCTCGGTCACTCCGGGTGGCGTCAGGGCAGCCAGCTGCTGCATCGCCTGGGGCGGCCAGGCCCACGAGAAGCGCCACTTCCAGCTGCTCTGCGGCAAGGACGTGGGCTGGGTCAGGTGCTCGAGGGGCGCGGTGCCGCTGCACGCGCTGCCGGCCGGCGAGACGGAGGACGGCATGGCTCTTTTTATCGGCAGGGTCATGCATAATGGGCTGGCCCATGTGGGCAAGATCCAGCCGAATCATCAGGTCTGCTATGTGCCGCTGCACGGGCAGGAGGTGTCGTACGATGAGTACGAGGTGCTGGTCGTAAATGATTTTCCGGCGGTCGAGTGCGTCGGTAGGTGAAGAGGCGGATGCGGGTGCGAGTCTTCTGCGAGTAGTTTGGGATGAGAGTGGAGTATTGATGAGATGTGTGAAGAAGTGGTAAAATTTGAGCGCGAAAGATTGGGACTATATCTTGAAGAGTTTATTTTTTTAGATAAAGATGTATATTTTGCCGAGTAGCGTTGAAAACGTATTGGTATCAGTCAAGCGAGCCGCTAGATTATAAAATTAGGGAGATAGGATGCATAAACCTATGCAGTAATAGAATTTGATAGCGTTTGGAACTGAGGCTGAAGGACAGAATTATTCAAGTCTAATCTATAATGATAGGGATGGAGTATCGCCTTGCATTAACGCTTACTTATGAGATAGACTTTCTCTTCATTATCGTGCAGTCTATCACTATGAGCCTATGCGCATGGAAGTACTTGTAAGAAGTTGAGTTCAAAATAGATTTTATTCTATATTTATGTATTAAATGTTTGAAATCGAAGCAAATACTTTTGAAATTTACGATTCCTAAAGATAACTACGTTTGCCAACATTTTCAAAATCAGTATAAATACTTTGCAATGTATATGATATACACTAAGCAGTTTCTTTTTATTCTCAAATTAAGTATTATAAGACTTTTCAATTTTGCTTTTAAAATTTTTTAAAATATATCTTCTTTTTATTTCGATTTTATCGTTTATTTGTGTATTTAATAAAAATTACTTTAACAAGTACTTTGGTGCATTATTACAATAATGAAAGAAAAAGAATGACAAATTTTTTTAACTAAATAATGCATTAGTATAGTGTAAAAAAGATAATCATCCTAAACAAATAAAATATATTATAATTTTTCAATGACATTTATTTATATCAAAATAGAATTAAGAAACTAATCTTTTTTTCAAGTAATAAGTTTTTTTACTCAATTTTGTCAATATTATTTTATGGCTAATAACATTACATTTTTTGTGATTCACATAAACCTAATTGCATACTATAAAAATAAAATAAAATGAAGTAAGATTTATTTGATATGTGTAATTCACATATAACTTTATTAATTCTGTATATGCTTTAAGTCAAATATATGATTTGTACAACAAATATCAACATTTGTTGTGTAATGTAAAGCTTATTTATTTTGTAAAATTGTACACATGAAACTTATGCGTAGCTATAAAAAAGTAACGCTCAAAACATAAAATATTATTTTTATATATGTATTGTCTTTGTAAGTACTTATAATTATAATTTTAGCAATGTCTGTGTTAATAATAATAATAAGGAACAACTTAATTGTAAATAATAGTTAATAGCGAAAATAATTATATTTATTTAAATTACAAACGTACATGATTATTTATTTACATTTTGGGAACTTTATTCCCGAATATCTTCTTAATTGTATATACGACCAAGCATTATAAAGTAAAAAAATTAATAAATAGTAAAACGCATATTGTAGTTCTTATCTTAATACTGTGTAGGTTTAATTCACAAATTATCAAGCTGAAAAAATTTTTTTTAATGTATTAATTACATAAATACTAGACATCTTAACAGAATGATTCACATTAAGCACTATTACCTCATCCATTTTTACATCTACATTCTCCAGAGAAAAGAATCCTTGATCTGAATAGTTCTTATTCTTTAAAATACTTTTAAGTGGCTTCTCATTGCCACCACTTTCTTCGTCTTTTTTTATATTTGTAGACTTTTGATCTTTATTTTTGGTACTATTACGTAAATCGAAAAGATTACTTAACTTTTCAAGGTGGGGCTTAGCATTAATACTCAAATCTTCTGGTGGTATTAAATATTTTTTTATATAATCGTTTAGTGGTAACAATGGTTTGTTTGGGTTGACAGCACGATCGGCAAAAGCATTCCAGTGATACTGATTGTGAATATTTGGAAACATTCCGAAGTTTAAATATTGTTGGTCACTGAAATATAAATTGAACATAATATTAAAAGACTTAAATAACGTAAGTTTATCAATTATTTTTTATAGCATCATTTGCAATTTCGATTCTGAACCAATAAATAAAAAGAAATATTTAAAAGTAAAAATTAAATTATTTATTAATCATTACTTACTTATTTTTAACAGTCATTGAGTCGATATAATTGTCCAATGTTTCTAGCTTTTCTTTACTTACAATTTTATCAATAGATTTAATTGGTCTTTTTTGAATAGTTCTTAAATCATTAACAAAAGGCAATTCTAAATGTACCAAACACTAAAAAAAAGGTAATTAAATATTAAAATCTGTCTTATTTTTTAAGATAAATTTAAGAAAATTGATAAATAGTTTACCCATATTTCATTATCATCTACTTTTGGAAAAAGTACACCATACTTTGGAAGTTGATTGTTAGCATTGGTCTTTTGAACTATAGCTGCATATTGTTTTTCAACCATAGCTTGAAGAAAACTATAAAACGCGGTTGAATCGTCCTATCAATTAAATAGAATACTACTTTAAAAATAATAAAATTTAATTTAAATAAATTTAAAAAAATAAACTTATAGATAGTAATTCTTAATTTACAGATTTTTTAAAATGAATGTAGTTACTAGTAATATAACTTACTACTGATGCTGGAACAATTATGCGAGAACCACTTCCTGACCAATATTCAAGTTTAACTTCATCTTGAGGTACAAATCCATATAGGACCACTCCTTTTTCACTTCCACTGTATTTCATAGCAGCTTCATCCTCCTCTAAAAAAAGAAATTAATTAATAAAAATTTCTCAATATTGGTAAATAAATGTTACAATTAAACACACCAGAAAGTGGAATGTATTTTCCTCCAAATTTATATCCATGTATAATTTTTTCTGATCTGACTTCATTTCGATGAAGGTCAACATTTAATCGTTCCCTAACAATGTTTGTTGCATTAGGCTTTGAAGTGTCAAGCTGTGATACATTCATAGAAGAATTCAGTAAATCTTGAGACTCAATAATCCTTTTCATTTTCCATGAACCAAGTTTAACTGTATCAGTTACCTACAGAAAAGAATTAAATTTCATAAATTAGATATTTTACATAATTTCTATTTATACACCCATGACTATTTACTTTAACAAACGATGCACATGGGATAGTAAATTTAGCCCATTCTAAATCAAATTTCCAAGGTGTTCCTGCTATTGGTGGTGCAATATAAAATCTTCTGGTTTCTATGAAATTATCGATTTGTTCATATTGAGCTCCAACCTGAAATAAATTTTAAATAATGTTATAATTTACAGTCAAATAGATAAAAAATTTTTGATTGATGTGTGAAATTGTTTATTTTATGACCTGTTTGACAATTGATAATGCAAATTTTTCACTAGCCGAGAGATTTTTTTCTGCAGATTGTTCATCAATTAGCTTTTCTCCTCTACAAAAATATTATTCTATTTTCACATTATAGGTATTATAATAAATGTATTAAAATAAAAATATTTTATGAATTTACACAAATATTAAGTGAAGATTTTCATAATTTCTTAAGTCACCACCTATAATTTCAGGATCATACTCATTTATAACATCAGGATTTTCTTTAAAATTATTAAATATAACTATAAATACTCGATAATCTGTGTTTCTAAAATAAAAAGAAAAATGAAATTAGAAATATTTCAAATCTATTGATTTTTTAATTTATGTAGTATTATTTGATATAAAATCAAAAAACATATTTATCAGTACTAACACAACTTCATTTTTCATAAAATTGAAAGCCAAGTTAAGTGCTTTAATCCAATTACAAGGGTAATTCGTAGAAGACAAATTATTAATATATGTTACCATTTCCCAATTAGGAACTAAAAGGTGTTTACAATATAATTTTACATTATCCAAATTACCAGGATTATCAGTTTCATCACCCATTGTTATAATGCCAATTTCATCTTTTGGTTGCATAAATATCTGTTGGAAATGATTTACATGATCAAAAAAACAAAATTAAAAATAAAAACGCAATAAATATAAATACGATTTACCTTTTTTTCAACTAAAATTCTCATAGCATACTTAGCTTTATCTATAAAAGGTTCGTCTTCTAATGAATTTTGTTCTAGGCTTGTAGAGCCAACATTGGTCACCATCAACAATACATTCTATAAAATTAATAGGTAAATATGAACGCACAATTTAATAATAAATTATAATTATAATAATAAACAATAGCTAAACAAACCTTTTTGGTTTTTGGAGCCATCTTTATAATACGTATATAACGTTACACACTGTTATGATAAACTATAGTTTTTGTAAAATAACAACTTGTTATTAATTAAGATGCTCTGTAATTATTTTTCATATAATACTTAAGTACAAAAATTCTTGATTTTGTATTTTATGATAAGTACTTCCATCAGACAAATAAAAACACTTTGTAAGTACGTATAAGTACAAACGGTTTACCGGCGTAGCAAGTTCGAACACGAATGATTTTCGATTAGCTGGTACTGGGTAATCACGTGACCATACGCAGTATGTAAATGTAAATATGTATGAACCGTCGTATATACACATATACACGGCTTAGTGTAAGACTTTCTGCAAACGTCACCGATATATTTTATCTATGAAATTGAAAAATTGTTTTATATTCTACATTAAATTAAATTTCTTTTTTTCAGTATAATAAAAATAATTTTTAAGGAAAATTTTATGAAGCAGTATTGATATAGCATAGTATAAGAGATATATTAAGATTAATCTAACCTTGAAAGACTGACAGAACATACTTTAAAATAATTCATGTTACTTTAAAAATGTAGTATAATTACTTTGCTAAAAATGAGTGAAAACAATGATGAAACACCAAACGAATCAATTTTGTATGAAGTTTTAGAATATTTTTCAAGGAAACAAGAGCCTGAATTAACCGTAAACTTTTTTCAAATTTTATTTTGTATTTTATACTTTATTTCTTACAATTGTTAATAAGCAAATATCTTTTTTAGAAATTTAAAAATGATTCTGTAGCTTTGCCAACTCCAGGAACCATAAAAAATGCATTGCGATACCTCAATAATAGGTATTCTTTGCCAGAAAGTATTTCACAGCAGATTTCTTACACATTATCATGGAAATTTGCAATAGGAGACAAAGGCCGTATTCTTGCTATTGTACAAGAAAACATTATTGAAATAAGAAAGTCTAAAGATGAATACTCTTCTGTTATTGGAAAAGCATCTGGTAAATGTTATAAATAATGTTATGATAAAAAAATTATTTTAATTATATTAGTTACATATTATTATTGTATTTTCAGCTCCAAAAGATGCTTTTCCACAATGGAGAAAACTTGCATGGAGTCCAGATGGTTCGATACTAGCTTTAGCATCTAGTAATGGCTATGTATCATTTTATAATTCATTTGGAAATAATATTTTCAATATTAGTCCAAAATCAATATCCCAAAATCCTCATATTTTAGAAGCAGGTGATGCTACGGCATCAATGATTTTTAAGAAACCAAGAGTTAAAAGTGAAAATTGGGACTATGAATTTATCCGAGTGACTTATAGTGGTTTGCTCAAGTCATACTGTATTTCTGGAAACGGGTTTAGTGAAAATCATGAGTTTTCTTTTGGTAATTTTTATAGAAATGGTGTGAATTATGTACTTTACAGTGACAAATACAATTTATTCTATGTTGCTGGTAATAATGTCAGTCAAAATTTAACAGTATGTATATAAATTTATTAACATGATTAATATGTTGAGAATTTTTTATAAATTTTCTGATAAATCTAAGAAATAATTTACTTATTATTAAACTTTTAGTGTACAGCTTCACAAATAGGCTTAACATGTTGGAGAACATTGAATGATCATCCTTATTATAAACTATCTGTTGCTTCAGAAGATGCTGAAATTTTTAAAACACATTTTTCAATATGGAATTTCATTCCTGTAATTAAGAATCGTACACAATCACTAATATTTAAAACCAGTATTTCACCAAATAATCAGTTTATATCTTGTCTTCATACTGATGGAACAATTTCAATTTGGAATCTACCAGCATTAAAATTACAGAAACAATGGAAACTTTATGAACAACCAGATCATAATGCCATAAATCCTCTAAAGATAGTCAAATTTAAAAAATCATTAACATTAGTTAATATATCAGAATTTCAACCTTTAGATATAGGATGGTGGTCAGACAATGTAAGGACAGTCTTTCATAAACCAAAAGAGTTTTATTTCATTCGCACATTATTACAGAATTTTTTATATTTCTTTTAGGCTGTAATTATTTCACGATATTCAGGTTCCATTTCTGTATGCTCTATTAATAATCTAAAAAATTTATTGGGATCAAGCCCTGAATTTTTATACAGTCATCCTCAAATAGAAGAACTTGAAGAAGCTAAAGGATTTTTATGTTTAGATTGTGAAGTAGTTATAACAAGTACTAAAAGAAATAGAGAGTCAAATAGCGAAAGTCAAGGATCAGGTATATTTACATCTAATCATTTTAAATAATTGAAAAATTTATTCAAGCTCATATGTTTATGTTTTTTTATTAAAATTATTGTTAACAATGTTAATTTAAATTGCAACTCATTTTATAGAATTATCATCAGATAGTGAAAAAGATGAAGATGAATCTAAACCTGCTACAATACTAAATTACACAACAAACTTAATGCAAAGTGCTTTATATTCAATAACAGATATAGAAAAGTTCCAACCAAAAAGAAAAAAATCAAAAGTATTTCATAGAACGTACAAACTTTTAGGAATTAAAAGTACAACACCAGAAGAACTTTATTCAAGAAAAATTGAAATAGAGGTAGTAAAATTATTTAACAAAATATAATAATATTTTTGACTATTACACTTATTAAATTTAAAAACTCAAAATTATTTTTAGGAATATGAAGAAGCCTTAACTTTAGCAAACACTTATAATTTAGATCCAGACTTAGTTTATCAAACACAATGGAGAAAATCTGAGTTTTCGATTAATGCTATTCAAGAACACTTAAGTAAAGTCAGTAAAAGATCTTGGGTTTTAAATGAATGTATTTCTAGAGTACCTGAAACTTTAGAAGCTACAAGAGAGTTACTTAATTTTGGATTATGTGGTGCTAATGTAGAAACGTTGGTCGCTGTAGGTATGAATGATGATGGAAAATTTACTTCTGAAGAAGAGGATAGTGAAACTAATCTTGATGAAAATGAAATACAAATTAAAAGAGTAATATAATTTTTATAATTGAACTTGGTTCAATAATTTCAAATATTAATTTTTAATTCAAATTTTTTTATACTCCTTACAGATGCAGAAAATTAATCAAATTCTTGATTCAATTTCAAAAGATAGTCTAACTGAGCCCCAAAAAGAGTTAATTATATATAGGAAAAAACTTCTTGATCATTTAGACAAATTACAAACTTATGAAATCCTTTTAGAATCAGAGTCCAAATTTGACAAGAAATTTTATGAAGAATTCAGAAAATTATCACCAGTTGAAAATGCCATTAAGTAAAATAAATTAATTTAAAAGTGACTGTAAGTAATCTTTAAAAAGTATTACAATTAAAATTATTTGTTATAGGTTTGCTAAAAGTAATAATTGTCGAGGAGTAGAAATTATGTTTACTTATTATGGAGCAAAACTAATGCCTCATTGGTTGACTATAATTAGTTTCTTCCCTGAAACTTTGAATCCAGAAAAATATCAGAAACTTTTACCAGAATGTGATATTGAAGGGCAATTATTTTTGCTTTATCAACAAGAGTTAAGACAAAAGGATTGGGTTGAAAGAAGTACGTTTTCTGAGATTATTAATTCTGAAAGTGATGATGATGCTGAATTTATTTACGAAACTAAAAAATCACTGTTGGAATATAGGTAAATGATAAATGAATAAATAATTTTAAAAGAATATTTACTTATTATTAGTTGCTTGAAGGTAAAACTGACATCTGTTATATAATATGGATTCTATAATATTTTATAATTCAAATTTATGTTTTAAATCATATTTATTTTTATATATTAATAAAAATTTTTTAGAACTAAAGAGCTCACTCAGGATCTACTCCAAAAGTGGTACATTGATCGGGCCTATGAGATTGAACGTGATAGTCGATTAGTAGACAATGCATTGGCTTTAATTAATATTGGAAAATCCCATAATATAAATGGTTTAGAAAAATTGTTATTTGAGTTAGAAACACTGGATGATCTTGTATATAAGGTAGGCCTCGAAGATTTGTCTCTGACTGAAATAGAAAAACTTAATGATTTGGAAAAACTTAAACTACTCATGACAAAATCAGATGAGAAGAATTTTGTAAGTCATATAAAAAATATGTTATTACCATATTCTCGGCGAAGAAAAAGATATATTGTGAGTATTATAATATTATTAAAATATAAAATCAAGAAGTAAATAACTAAATATAACTTTTTTTTATCCTAAATAGGGTGATATACAAGAAAAGAATTTATTGTATGATTATTTAGTATATTTAAGTAAAGAAGATCTTGCTCTTCCTGTTAAACTTTTTGAATCCTTAAAATCTTCTTTTGATCCCGAAATTCTTGATTCAATAGAAAGTGTTACAACATTAGCCACAAATTGTATATATGCATGTGAAGATACAGAAATGTATGCAAAAGCAAAAGCTGTATTTGATGCTACAGTATGTCATGCAAGTGGCAGAGAAGACAGTAGTAAACAGTATAAGGAACTTGAGAAAGAATTAAAATGCTTACAAATATTGAATAAATATGAAGTAAAAATCCCTCTTCATTTTATCAAACAGAGTAAACAGGATTCTGCAATTGCTATAACCCTTTTAGTTCAAATGAGTGAAAATTTAAAAAAAATGTATGTTTTTAAAAGTGTTATTCACAATAACAATAATTCTTTAACGTTTAATTTAATATGTATTATTATTTCTTAGATATTTTGAACCAAATGAAAAGAATTGGTCTCAGTTGTTAAACGACATGCTTGATATTCAAGAACATACCTTTACTTGTTTAGATATTGAAACTTGCTTTGAGTTATCTATGATAGCTCGATTGAAATCTGGATCAAAAACAATCATTCAAGGGTGTACAAACTTGATGGAATTAAAGAAAACTGGTCGTTCTCATTTAAAAGTGTCTTATGAGAGAGCAATTGATTTAATTTTAGAAGCAAGTAGTGATTATTTTAATAATTCCAAAAGTCTTTCAGATCCAGATATGGAATTAGCAAAGTATTTGAACTTCATTAATTTATTTTATATTTACATTATATTAATAATTAGTTAAACAAAAATTGATTGATTGCCTAATCCCTGTATTTATTTGTTTTTTCAGAGAGTGTCTCCATTTGATAGTTGATGATGATGCACGAGTTAAAGAGGAATATGATTTAATTGAGTCACTGCAAGTTTTGAATGAATTTAATATTAATATATTACCACTTCAAGTAAGAATGACAAATGATAGAATAAAGCTGATTGAAGATTGTTTAAATAGTCGTAATGATGCCTATAAAAATAAGCAAAAACTTTTAAATTTATCGAAATATTTAAAAATTGAACAAAAAAATAATCGATTGAGAGAAGGAAAAGTTTTAAATTTAATAGCAAAAAAAGCTTTTGAAATGAAAGACTATAATTTCTGTTCTTCAACTATAAAACAAATGATAAAAAATAATTATCAATCAGCATGGAAAGTAGCAATGGATTTAGCTTATTGTGATGATTTTTCTGACTTACAATTTCGGCGAAATTGCATATGGTTTGCAATTAATAATGGACCAAGTGATACAATTGAAACTTTAATGAAACGCGCTAATTTACTTCAAGTTCAAATATTAAATTCTGATTTAGAGAAATGGATGCCATCAGAAAACGAAAATTTGGAAGGAGAAGAGGATAATACAGACAGTGATTTCACCGATGTATTTAGTACAGTAAGATATTTATATAATATTTAATTATTATTAACAGTGATACTAATTTTTTGTTAATTAATATATATATTTTCTAAAGCCTCAAGCAGAACATAAAGAATTTGTTCCAAAAATTGTACAAACATCGACTGAGCTTGTAAAAAGTTCAGCACAAATAGTAAAGCAATCTACCTTTGATTTAATAAGAAATGCTGGAAATAAAGATTTTTGGAAATCAAAATTAAATTTCAATTTTATTGAGAATACACCAAAAGTTATTGGCGATGATGAAATAATAGAAAAACAGAGAGAAGAACAATTATTAAAATTCTCTTGTTTTTATGAAACTTTACATGAAAATTGTGGCGTGAGTGATCTTGATACAAAGTACTCAAAATATTCTCAGAATGATTATAATGCTAAGTTAAAACTTTGTCAAACTTTATTACGCATTTCATTACTAAGTGAAACTGCATCTTATGGAGCAGAAATTAGTGATATTAATCATTGTATGTATAAGACAATATTTAATTTTTATTATATTATTTTTTAATATTTATAAAATATATTTGAAATAAATTTTTATTTTTAGTGCTTCTTGAATGTGCTGAATATACTATTTCAGAAGACTGTATTATGGGCCTAAGTTATTTATTAAACTTGCATGATGATTATTTAACAAATGTTATGGATCTTTTTGAAAACTTACCACAGATTGAGTTGTATTCTCAAATATTGGCTTACTTTTGTTCAATAAAACTTTATTCAATTGTGTACCCTGATTTAAATAAAATATTTTTGTACGATCCAATTGAATTGATTCAGCATATGTCAAATTTAAATATTACAGATGATGATGAAATTCAAAAGAAATTAAAACAACAAATAAATTTCTTAATTCAAGAAAAGGATGAAAAAGTTAGTGAAATAATAGAAACTGAAAAAAATATTGAAACTGAAAGAAGTATTGAAGGTGAAAAATCAAGTGAAAGTTCAAAAGTGTATAAAGATATTTCTAATGAAATCAAGTTAGAAAAAAAAGAGAAGCTAAGTTTGGAGTATAATCCTTCATCTGAAGAAGTGGCTGATTGGGATAATTGGGGTGATGATGATTGGGGTGAAGAAATGCCTGATACTGCAAATATTAATATTAAGGAAACTACAGACTCTGCTGGTGCTCTAGATCCTACAGAAGATGATCAGTTATCAAAAGAGAGGTGCTATGAAATCTTTATGAATGAATTTTCAAATATACAAAATATAGATGATTATAAAAAAGTAAAGGATATGTTACTTAAATGGCCAAGCATTAATAATTTAAATTGTGAAAATAATTTAGATTCAAATTTAGCTTTAAAAATGATTCTTAAAATAACAGATGTAAACTTTACTAATAATAGTACTGGTGATTCAGTTTTACAAGAAGTTAAAGACTTTTTGACAGAAGAACTAATTCCTCGTGATGTAAGTAATATTTTAATAAATATATGTCTATTAAAATTTAATTTTTATTTTAATCAACTTTAATTGTGTTAATAGGTTTTTATTCAATTTTTACAAGATAAAAAAGATAGTTTTACTCCAGAACAATTAATTTATTTACAGTTATGTTCTAAGGATTTATCACTTCAAAGAAAAGCTGTAGATTATATTAAAGAAAATTATAAAGTAAGAATTCGCGTTTACTTTTATAAAATATAATTTACAGATTTACTGATACTTTTATTTTGTTTTAGATACTGACTTTAAATTCAGTGATCTTAGAAGAAATCTTTTTCAACAATCTCACATCTTCATTCAGTGTAAGCCATGATTTGTATTATCGAATACTGGAGGGAGTATTTGTAAATCGTACCTTACCAGAAATTGAAGACAATGTAAAATTGTTAATAGATAATCTAGTTGAACAAAAAAATATACCGCATGCAATTGCTTTATTAAATCAGCTTGAAGCTATACCACCATCGCTGAGTACCTATAGAAACTGTTTTGAACTTTTGTTACGAAAATAAAACTGCGATTTTTAAAATTGTAAAACATTGTAAAGATTGCAAAAAGTTTGTATAAATATATTATTGTTATAATTTTTCAATTTTGCTTTGAGTTTTTTATTTTCCCCATTCTGCTTAATTTTAATGAAATTATAGTAAAATGATAAAAAATTATAGGGATACTCATAAATAATATAGGAGTTTAAAAAATGAATCAAGTTTTACAGATGTATGGTTTTGTGCTAAATTTATAGTTTGTGCTCTCTGCATATACATATTTTTTTTAAAAATTTGCAAATTACATTTATTTTAAGTTATACATTAAAACTATTATAAAATAATGATACTAACCTTCAATCTTCCTCTCGCACATTAAAACAGTACGAAAAGGGTATAGACCGGACCCAGCCGTTAAAAATATCACTCACTACCTAAAAAATGTACGTTCACCAAAACACACTCGAGCCAACTCCGCGCAACCACTTTCCCTGACAAAACCTTGAAAACCTCCAACATCAAAACTTGCCAAAGTCAAACATCGCGCGATCGTTGGTCCTTGCGGAAAATCATCTCTCCATTGGCCGGTACATATCAGCAAATCGCGCACGCATCCCTCGCAAATCGCGCTATATCTTATATACTATGACTATACTATATACATAGCGCGAGAAACAAAAATGGCCGCGCCGCGGCTGAGCGAGTGAGAACTTGGTTTTTCGGCACAAATGTTGCTGCGAATATTTCCTGACTCGCGAGGACACCTGGAGTCGTCGGTGCAGCTCTCCTCGCCCTCGTAGATCCGCGAGGGCAGAGCCGGATTATATGCTGAGCGGAACAAACTGAGGAAAGGAGCTACGAGGTTATCCGGAGTTGTGTGTGTGTATATAAGCAAATACACTTCCACGACCGAGCTCGTCGCGAATATCCTTTTTTCGCCTGTTGATAAGTGTCGTTGAGTTTCGCCGAGATGTCGGACGGAGAGGACGACTTTATGTGCGAGGAGGACGAGGATTATGGTCTGGTGAGTTTTTTTTTAATCATTGTAAGGGATATCGGCGAAAATTTGGGACCTGGTGTCCGGCTTTTAGGTTAGGTTGTCAAAGGTGATGTGATACTTTTGGCGCTTTGATTTTTCTGAGAGGTGGATTTGATAAAGGTGCGATTTTTGTTGGTTTTAGGAGTATTCGGAAGACTCGAATTCGGAGCCTGATGTCGATTTGGAGAATCAGTACTATAACAGCAAAGCTTTGAAGGAGGATGATCCTAAAGCAGCGCTACAGAGTTTTCAAAAGGTTCTGGACTTGGAAGGAGGAGATAAGGGAGAATGGGGCTTCAAAGCTCTTAAACAGATGATTAAAATCAATTTCAAACTTGTGAGTAAATTTATACCAAAATTAAACTTAACAATAATATCTTATTGTTAATTTGCTAGAGTAAAGTTAAAGTATTAAAAGTTGAAATTTAATGCCAATTGATGCTTATATCAATGGCAAAATTATTAAAATATAATGTTTACTATTTTTAGAGTAATTACAAAGAAATGATGACCAGGTATAAACAGTTACTTACGTACATAAAAAGTGCAGTGACCAGGAATCACTCTGAAAAATCTATCAACTCTATTTTAGACTATATCAGTACATCGAAAAATGTTAGTTTTTATAAATATTTTATTTATAAAAATACATATATTACGATATGTATAAGCTAACTAATAAAATTTTGTAGATGGAGTTGCTGCAAGATTTTTATGAAACTACGCTGGATGCTTTAAAAGATGCTAAAAATGATAGATTATGGTTCAAAACCAATACTAAATTAGGGAAACTCTACTTTGATAGGTCAGATTTTAATAAGTTAGCAAAGATATTAAAACAACTTCACCAGAGTTGTCAGGTAAATTTTTATTCTCAATATTCTTTATAAAATTTATATTTACAAAATTTTTTTAAATTCTCTAAATATTTTAAAGACTGACGATGGTGAAGATGATTTGAAGAAGGGTACTCAATTATTAGAAATTTACGCGTTAGAAATTCAAATGTATACTGCACAAAAGAATAACAAGAAATTAAAAACACTTTACGAACAAAGTCTTCACATCAAGAGTGCAATTCCTCATCCACTAATTATGGGCGTTATAAGAGGTACAATATATATATATATATATATACATTGTGTAATAATCTTACGTCTTATGTATACTAAATGTATCATACAAAAATAATATATTTATTACAGAGTGTGGAGGAAAAATGCATTTAAGAGAAGGAGAATTTGAAAGAGCACACACAGATTTTTTTGAAGCATTTAAAAATTACGACGAGTCAGGATCTCCTCGTCGAACAACGTGCCTGAAATATCTAGTTCTTGCAAATATGTAAATATTACGGCAATTATCATTACATTTAATTTGTAAATTAACTTTACAACAATTAAAATTATTAAATATTATAGGTTAATGAAATCGGGAATCAATCCGTTCGATTCTCAAGAAGCAAAGCCTTATAAGAATGATCCAGAAATTTTAGCGATGACAAATTTAGTTGTTAGCTATCAAAATAACGATATTAATCAATTTGAATTAATTTTGAAACAAAATAGAAACAATATTATGGATGATCCTTTTATTAGAGAACATATTGAAGATTTACTCCGAAATATTAGAACACAGGTAAATATTTATCATTCAAATTCATTTTTAATTCTAAAAATCTTGTTATATACAAATAAGAATAATTATGTCAATAATAATTTACAGGTTCTTATAAAATTAATTAAACCATATACGAGGATCCATATTCCATTTATAAGCAAAGAATTAAATATAGATGCTTCTGAAGTTGAAAGTCTTTTGGCATCTTGCATTTTGGATAATACGATTCGTGGACGAATTGATCAGGTAAAAATGAACATAATAAATAAATTATTTAAATCAAATTTGTAGAATTCAGCTTAATTAATATTTTTAATTTTTAGGTTAATCAAGTTTTAGAGCTAGACAGGAAATCAGTGTGCGCAGCTCGTTATAATGCCTTGGATAAATGGACTACCCAATTGCAATCCTTTCACTTAGCTATTGTGAATAAAATGTCGTAAAGTGTGGCTGCGAATAATTAAGATATATAACATAAGTCGTGTTTGTAAGTACCGATTTATTACTGATCCCCGATAAGTGATTACAATAAAACGCATTACGATATTTTGCATTTGCAGTCAGTCTTCTTTTCAATTTGATCTACTGTGAATTTCTTTTTTCGTTTTTATCTTTATAGTTTAACCTTGAAGTACTCCCGTTTGTTTTTTTATATAATAAGTGAAAATCGTATTCACGTAAAAATAATTCTGAAGTTTTTTCAATTTTATTGTGTCGAATACCTTAATGAATTAAAATAAATATGATACTGTTTTTAATATTCATTACCATCTAGATTATTACCTTTTCCTTAAGTAATAACGTTTTCATAGTTAATAACAAAAAATAATTAAAATAATATATTTTTATTTAATATCTTCTTATTTAATATATACATCGATATTTACGTCTACATAAAAATATATTAAATAAATTTAATTTGACACAATCAATAATTAGTTACTAAAAATGTAACACTTATCCTTACTTTTTTATTGTTATAAAAGTTTCCTTTTTTATAGAAGTTATTTTAATTGTAATAAGATACAAATCATCATTAAAAACACATGAATTTTAATGATTTTTCTAAAAATAATAATCATTTTTAAATTAAATGAGGTCTAAGTAAAACATATGTGAATCATTTTATAAAAAAATTTTAGATAAAAAAAGGCGTAATTTTAGTTTGATTAATGAAAATTTAAAGTACTAAATATAAAACGAATTTTTCTTGAAAGTAAATAAATGATTTTCCTTAAAAAAAATTCGTAACATTGCAAAATTTTACGAAGCGTTAAATAAAGAAATGAAGATGTTAATAAATCTGGTAAAATATACATTTTCATCTTATTTTCGTCAAGTTTTATTCATAAGAAGATTAATCTTTCATAAGTTATCTATTACATAAGTGATCATATTTCTCGATAGAATACTGTACGTTAAAAATACTCACGTTACTCGATAACTCGAAAGATTCAATAAATTTTGTAGTTGACTTGGCTCAAATTTCGGTTAAATTTACATCGATGATACATTTTGATTTACATTCAAAATATTTTTAAAAAATGTTCAAATGAAAAGGATTTTTTTTCCAACTGTAGTATTTCAAAAATTGTATGTAAATGGATATTTGTGATTTTTTAAAAATATTTTCTAATCCATTTAAAATGATAAAATTACGAAAATTATATAACTGATAAATCCATATTATACTAATATTCAATTTATATTTTTATTCCACAAGAAATATCGTATTTTCATTATGTAAAAAGAATATAGTTTTTCATGAATTGATGGATAAAATACTGTCTTTTGCATAAGAGCCTATATCTTAAAATTTTAAATTACGATTTTTCAATCAGAAGTTGACTTGGTGAGCTTACATCCTAAAAGTAAATTTAAAATTTAATACGCATATGATTTGGAACTAAATATACATTTAAGTAATAAAATAATAAATGTGAAAAATTCTACTATATATAATTGAAAAAGTAAATGTTACCTTAATACATGGACAAAAATCATTGAATTATCCGAAAAAAACATTTAGTGTAATGTTTGAATAAAATTTAAATATTGTATATCTTGACGAAACCAGAATGGTCGTATAAAATCTTTCCTATTATAACTTTTTAAAATATTTCAAATAAAGACGCCGTAACACACGTGACAGCGGCAGAGCCAGAGTCGAGCATCTAAAAAGAGCAAAAATACGCTAAATGTCAGAACCGCGCCGTGTCCTCGCTTTAGATTTATAAGCGAGCTGCAGCGTATATATTCTCTCCTATTCCTTAATGAAACTCCACAAAAATTTATACACGCACTTCTAGAAACATTTTATAAACTGCTGCACTTTAAGTAGCGGCAATGTACATGAGTTTATTAAATATGACGCGGAAAATTTCTTTTTACTTTTTACGCGCGGAGAAACATAAATTACACGTGCACCGTTTTTATTAGCTCGTTGAATACGTCTATAAGAAATACGTTTCCAAAATTAAATGTATCTTTTGTAAGAACAAACCAAATATCAAAATTTTTAAAATATTATTACCGCGAAGCAAAATTATAACAGTAATATTGAAGCGTTTATTATCTAAGTAATAAGTAATCGCACATTCAGAGTATCAATGTACTCTATCCAAAATCCCATGATTTTCATTCCCATGATCTTCATGCAAGCTTATCAAATCCACCCCGCGGCTCCATTACATCTAATCAAACCTGATCTAATTAATCTCGCAACTGCGTCAAAGACGAGCCGAAACATAATCCCAATTCCACCCATCACCTCTTCAAAAGCAAAAAAGGAAAACCATCCCCTCACCGAAAGCATAAACAACATTATACATGTCTGTGATCTTTCCATGATTCTGATGATCGTAGCTATAAACTGAAGGATAGTAAGAAATGTGACCATTTCTTACTATCCTTCAAATTATATATTTCTCCTACCATCCTCTTATATTATACATCACAGCCTCGGCGCATCCATTTTATATACACATACATTTCTCTCTCCTCTCACTGCATCACATCATCCTTTTGTTCAGTACTATACGGCTGATACGCGAGTTGAAACGCGCGTGCCGACGTTGCGCTGCAACTGCATTGCTCCAGCGCAGGGGGATCGGCGCTCGCGAGATTTGGCTGCGCGTATACGCGCGCTCATCGCTCTCTCTCTCCCCGTTTATATTCTCTCCGATCCCCCGGCGTTACACATAGATATATATTCTCGCCCTTCGAGAGCGCTTTCCTTTTTGATCCCGCGGGATTAGAGAAGCTCTGGCCGTGACCGTTTCATTACTCATACCACCGCTTCTCATCCCTCTCTTTTTGCCCCCCCCCCCCCTTACTGGGAGCGCGTATTTGCTTCCGCGCGCGGGTTTCCATTTCGTTTCCAGCCCCGCGCAGTCTTCATCCTCTACTTTCCCTGGACCCGGCTGTTTACGGCCTCTCTCTCTCATTCTCTCTCGCTTTCTCTGGTTCGCGCGTTTTTCTTTTTCCCCGCGCGCGTGCCTTTTGTATACTCGCGCAGCCAGCGGACCGCGACAGACTCTGTGCTGCACCTACCGCAATTTTTCAATGCGGGGCTGCGCACCGACAATGTTGCGCGTCACTCAGCCGCGAGATGATTAAAACGAGAGAGAGAGAGAGAGAGAGAGAGAGAGAGAGAGAATTGTGGGTGTAGAGAGGGTTGGTATAGGGCTTAAGGATTACTGCACGCCTGTTGCGGCCGCAGTGATAGGTGCGGGAAGGGAGGATACCGTTGTGGTGTCTTTGAAGGAGTTAATGAATGCAGTTGTATGATTTAGAAAGAGAGCTGATGGTATCGGGAGGAGATGGAGACAGGGTGCGAATTTTGTGGCGAATTTTGTGGTTTTATGACGATTTTTATTTTTTGGTGATCGATTATGTATGTATACCTGTATTTATGTATGTACATGCTCTTCGAATTGTGGTTTATGGATAATTTTTATTGCTTCAAACATTTAAGCGCAAATCTTAAGTTAATAAAATCTATGTTAGATATAAAAATTCTTTATAGTTTTTTTAGTTAATTAAGAATTGATCAAAAATTGTTTAATATTGTAATTAATTGAATTGTATAATTTAGTAATATAATACAAATTTTGGGAAGATTGTAGATCTTATAAATAATAAGTTAACTATATATAGTAATACCTAGAAACAAAATTTTGTTTTTTTCTAAAATGAATAATTAGAAAATTATATTGATCGTAAAACATCTTTTATTTAGAAAGTACCGTTGGAAATGTGTAAATTCATTAAAAAAAAACAACTAAAAGAATTAGGAACATTTAACCTTATTGAATTATACAGCAATTATATAAAATTTATTTTTTTGGACCACTTGATTTTCGAGGAAAATAAAACCATCTAAAACGTTCTTAATTAGTTAAATTGAACTAAACTTTTTAAAATTAAAAGTGGAAAAACTTTGTTAATCTTGAGTTTTTTAAAAGTTCAAGTTACATGTCTTTTTTAGAATTCGATAATTTACTTTCAAGAAATAAATTCAGTTATAGATTTTTCCGTTTATCAAGATAACTTTTTAAAATTTTTAAGTTAATGTGACTTTTTAAGTGATCTTTGCATCTAGAATACTAAAGATATATTTTTACACTTTCTAGCTGTCAATATGCTATCAACGTTCTGCTCATCAAATAAGTACTTTTATTTCTAAATCAACTGCAATCAAAAATATCCACTAAATATCATAATCAACCTGCAATAATTACCCAAAGAAATAATGACAAACAACCCACCAAAAAACATTTATCTACAAAAACACAAAATGCCAACATACACTCCACAATCCTGACCCAACACCACGCGCCACTAACCCACCACTTTAAACCCTAGAAAAAAAAAGTAGAAAGAAAGCAGAAAAATTGATGAGAGCCAATGCGCGGCTCGGTTGCGCGCCTGTGCTAACCGAAACGATTTTGCATTAGGCGAATGGCTTACGTTTCCGCGTATCGCTTTCGCCGTGTGAGCGCGCGAGGAAACGATAACGACCTTTGGTGCGTCGCTTTCCTCCCTATATATATAGGCTGTATATGTACGTATGAAATGAAACGAGAGCGTCATGCAGTCGGAGAAATCGTCTCCTCGCTCCCCGCCCCCCTCCTCCGTCTGCTCCAGGATTCTACTGTTATTGTTAGCTGCTACGCGTGCGAGCTTGTATTATTGTCGTTATTGCCTTATATTATATGCGAGCGTCTGCGACTTTGTAGATTATATATATATATGTAGGTGTATATTGATGCGCGTGCAGCCTTACAAGCGAGCTTTCAATTACGTAGGCGAATCGCTTATTGCACTGAGTGGGTGTGGTTTGACGGTTTTTAGAATGTAAAATGTAGAGCTTTAGAGCGGTCTGGGTTGTTTATAATAAGTTGATGCATTCTGGGAATCGAAAGCGTGATTTGTTTTGATATGGTATTGATTTCACTATTTGTTTTTTTTTTTCAATATTTTTTTAATGTGTGATTTTTAGAATATATATACTCTCAGAGAATTTCTACTAATAATTTTCGAAAAATTACTAAGAGGAGTATCGAGTTATTTCTAATTGTTCAATACGAATTGTAATAAAACATTTTAACAAATTTTACGATTTTTCTTGTAGTTAAAAAAGAAAAATATAATTAAAAAATTGATAAAAGCCTTTTTTCCAATCCCATTTACAAAACGTTCCAATTAGATTACAGTTTTATTTGATTTCGAAGTATTGATCAGATCAAATTCAATCTGTTTTAAGAAACTTTTAAAAAATCTGGAATTCATACTGTATTCTATTGTAATTTAAGTATTTTTGACTAGCTTATAAAATCACAATTTTGTATATTTATGAAATTAATAGAAATAATAATAGTTATAAGTATTGTGATAATTTAAAAAACTTTACGATTTACATCCTGATCGCAAAACAATACGTGATCACCTCAAGTTGACCAGTAAATTCTTTTGTTGTCTAATTAGTCAATTTGTCTTAGCTACATGTTTTTAGGGGTTTTAGAACTTGAACAATCATGGCGAGGTTAAAATTTCATATACAAATACAAAAAAATTATTTTCTTCAAAAACTTACCTAGCGCGGCTTTTACTTTATATTTATAAAATCCTTTTATTTTAATAACAATAAACCATTAGATTTTATCAGTCTGTGTATTTTTAATTAAAGTCTAAAGT
This sequence comes from Eupelmus azureus, assembly GCA_030522685.1. Taxonomy (NCBI): domain Eukaryota; kingdom Metazoa; phylum Arthropoda; class Insecta; order Hymenoptera; family Eupelmidae; genus Eupelmus; species Eupelmus azureus. The sequence continues at coordinate 1,304 of JAPYZA010001417.1, read as the reverse complement.
TTAAGTCTGAAGCTCAAAAGCAGCAATTCGAATAAAATGGAAGTTGAAACTTGGAAACCGGAATAAGATTGTTTTTAGAAAATAAGCAATAACTTTACGTTGCAAATATTGCTTATAGGGTTATGGATTATTTTTAATTAATGAATAAAAATAATTCTAATAAAAAAGTGTAGAATAGCTTGAAAAAATAGTAGATAATTTTATTGCTTTTTTATTTGTATCAGATAAATCATTACACTCTTATATAATATTCTTACATAGGTTAAATAACAACACAAGATTATTTGCATTAAATGACTCGAAAAGAAATTAGTATGTTACAGTGAAAATGTTATCGTTTAAGAAGAATTATATTACGTCGTCGAATTTGACGAGAATGGGAACAGTGGCGACAGCTTCTCGGCAATCCTCAATATGTCCGCAGCAAGGGCAGTCGAAATTCATCCATCGAATCACCATCATTTTATTATGGTATTTTTCCTTAGAATCAACGATAGTAAGTATTACGAAAAAGTATTGCTATCATACATTATGGGCGATTCTGCCGTAACTTGCACATTCCGTGTACCTAGCTGTTCTATGTAGATAGATTAAAAAAAAAAAAATTATACCGTGGGTTTTATGTATATCTGGCATCGCCAACTACATTTCCCAATAGTTAAAACCGAGCTCGCAAGCTATTGTTTAAAACTACACAATAATATAGACCTCAAATGTTAATTCCGTAACATGTACCAAAACAGATTTTAATATAAACCGTTGCAATTATTAAAAGTACATTATTTAAAAAGAAATTCCCCCGTACTTGTCATGAAACATATCGATATTGCAAATAATTTCTGATAGTTTCAAAATTAAAATGATTTTTATGCCACTCTAACCTCAAATTTTAAAGTATATTACATTGTTTGAGAGATAATAGTAAGTACATTTGAATTCGTATACAAACAATTTTTTATATTACTTATGTTAAGCTGTGCAAGTAAAAAAGTACGAAAATGTCAGTTTCGTAACCGTCAGTTCCGTGACACTAAATACAAAAGAAATTAATAATTAAATCTTAATGTGAAGACTGCACTGTGTTTAGCATTTAAAAGTTTTCAGAAAATGAAACTAGAAAAAAACAAGCTTTAATTTGCCTTTTTCAGAATTGAAAAGTATTAATTTGGTCCAAAGTTATGGCAGTTTGAATTTGAGAAACGAAATATCATCTAAATCGTACCTAATGCTAATATTTATAATTTAACAATCTAATTCCGTTACTCAAATTCAAACTGCCATAACTTTGGACCAGATTAATATTT
>JAPYZA010001416.1:0-21518 GCA_030522685.1 Eupelmus azureus | reverse complement strand
CCGGGCATGTATTTTCGCGCGAGGTAGCTCTGTTGGGTTTTTGGCGGCGATGCTAATCTGTGTACGCGCGGGTGCAGTTTTCGGAGATGGGTTATTATATAGTTTTGGTTTGTGCAAGTGCGTAAGCAAATGGGAGGTTGGGTGTGTTCATATGGGGTTTGTACCGTTATGTATGGGCGCGTTATGTGTGAGTTATGGTTTCGATTAAAGAGTGTGTTTAGTCTCGTAGAACGAAATAGTCCGTATTGACAGGTCGAAAAAAGACGTCGGCGAGTCGGAACAAAACACAGGAGTAAAATGCAAGCGCGGAATACCGTTTAGAGGCTAATCAAATGGAGGCGAAGACGGCTATCACATGTACAAATACGACGCATAGTATACAAATACGACGCATAGTAAAGCGTATGGGGAAAAAAGACGAGCATTCGAATATGCTTCCATTTTCATCACTGGCTCGCCGCCAATTTTAAACCGCCTCGGGCGGTATATACACGCATCGGCAAGCTCGCTTATATATATACGCCTGCATCAGCATTCTCTTTCTTTCTCTCTCTCTGCGAGAGATTACCTCGACCACCCGCGCATTTTCGACGCCTGGTCTCGAATATCAGCTTGTAGCGGATTTCCCGATACTTTGTGTCTCAAGTGCGTTGGCTGGAGCTAATTGAACGCGGCTGTGTACGATTGTTACGTAGGACGCTTTGTTGGATGCGACGAGCGGGACTCGTTTTGACGTCGTTTGATAGATGAGTAATGGTTGGGAGAGTTACTAGAGTATTGTGGGTGAAATGTGGCTGGATCGGTTGCATCGATTCATAAATCCAGGTTGGGAATGGGTTTTTAAAATATAGTCGGGGCTTCACTTCTTATTCTAAGCCATAAATCTCGTCGGCTCTTTATTTCAAATTTGCGCTCGTAAATCTCGCGATTCAAATTTGAAAATATACCCTCAATGAAGTCGTGTTGCTGCGCTACCTTGAAGCGATCCTCGTTCAAGGCAACGTTAACCCGATCCGCTGAAGTTCACGAAAATAAATGTACCTCGCTCAGTAATAGCCAGTAAATAACAGTCAATATCCGGTAAAAGTCCTCCAGAATCGACCAAAATTTTTCGAAAACTAAAACCACAAGAACGAAGACAATTACCCACTCGAACGATCCATCCAACAATTCCGGCCTCCTTCAGCCACGAAAACCGCACACAGACAAGCGCGAGCATATCAAGCAGATGAAAACCACAAGGAGTGAAAGCCATATAATGAATTAGCTAAACGACCGATGCCCCGGCCCCGGAAACGTTAAATTGCCGGTTGCATTAGGTCAGACGGCGAGCTTCTCCTCTTCTTCGTCTTCTTCTTTTTCGTCCTTCTTTGAAACCGGTGTGCATCGGGCAGATCCAGGCGCGCGAGTCATTCAGGAACGGAGTGAAAGTCACGAGACGATGTAAGGATATACGCTTTTTGCCACGATGCGTGCGAGGACGTGAGGTTCTGATTTGGACTTGGTTCTTGTGTTTTTCCTTTTTCTTTTTTGTGGTTGTTTGGAGATGAACTGTTATGGAGGTGGACTAATTAGAGGAGAGTTGGGATGGTTTTTTGTTTTGATGGAAAGGCGATTGATTATGAGTGGAGAGGTTGCGTAATGGGAATCTGGACTGTTCGAATGACTTTTCTTTTACAAGTTCTTTATTTTTTAAGTTGAAAGGCTGGGAATACTGTATAAGATTTTGAAAGCATTTAGCAATTTGCGAGCTCTATAAAACACGTATATTTGCAACAAACATTTGTCAAGTGTACGTGTTAGTTATACCATTATTACCGCCAATAAATCTCAGCAGCATTCCCACTTTGACGTTTTCAAGTACCCTTTCTAAAATGACAATCGGACAAAACCGCATTATCTATAAAACTCCAACATTCGCAAAAAATTTCAACAACAATCCCACCCAAAAAAATCCCTAACAACCAACCGATCACTAACCCAACTAATTCTCACACTGTCCCAGCCATAAACAACAAAGTCCCAGGCTCGATAACCGCAAGCTAAATTATCTCACCTCTCGCACTACCAACCTATACAAGGGTACAAATTAAGAGGGCTCGCCTCTCCGGCTCGTAACCTTCGCACGCCGTTTCTCTCTTACGATTCCAATCGTCTCTATATACACCTCCCAGCGCACGCTCGGCTAGAGAACGCCGACCGGCCGGCGCGCGATCATATCCATATTCGGCGGACGCTCGGCGTTAACGAGGCCGGCGAAATGCCAAGCACGTGGCGGCGGAGGCTAGATATTCCACTTACTTTTTGCCGGCTCCTATACCCCAGAGCCGAGTTTCTAGCGCGTTTTCGAAATCATCCCGAGCTTTCGAAAGCGAAGCGCGCGAGAAAAGGAGTCGCCGCGGCGAATTTTTTTTTCTATTGGTTGCTTTAATTGGTCAATGGTTTGTCAATGTCATCGTGGGACGGATCGGGAGAAGGTAGAGCGGTCTGCTAGCCACCCTGGGCGACCGCAGGAGAGGCTTTTTTCAGATAATTTGCCCTGATCTGCTCATCGGCTGGATTGACTTGTGTACAAGCCGGGCTTACATTTCATCGCGGTTTCCCGACCGCGTTTGAAAAAAGGATGGACGTGGACGTTTTTGCGCGGAGGTGAGTTTGTTGAAGAGCTGCTTTTCGCTTGGGGTTTGATTGATTCTTTCGCGCTTTGTTTATTTGTCTTGATTAGACCGTTGGCGTTTGCCTTTTGTTTTTTAACATAAATTCTATTCTATTATTAAAAACTTTTACCATTGTAAAAATATTAAATAAAAATATCCCTTGTAAAGCAAATTATACTCTTATTTATAAATTAGTTTATAAGTGGTTTGTGCAACAGTCACGACTTAAAACATATATTTCATTAATAAATTGTTTAGCTTAGGAAATAAATCCTTTTAAACACAGCTTCAGAAGAGCATTGGATCGTCCGATTAATCACCCGAACTATTTATTACAGCAGAATCATCAACATTGAAATTAAGTGTTGATTACTAAATGCATAGGTGGAATATCACGTTCATCTTTAATCATAAATTTCATCCACAGATGTTGCCAAAATTGAAATTACAAAGTAAAAACTATTTTTAGTAAATGACTATATATTCCAGTTCGTTTTTGTACTTATATTTACAAAAATTGTAGTGCTTTATTTAAAAAAATTTTCTGTATGTTTTAAAAGAAGCGCATTCAGCTGATTATGTACCGATGACATAAAAGTTATATGACTTGCAATTTTGTTTGACGGAAGATTATCCAAGAGAAAATGATGTATCATTTGTCTGCTAAAGCCAAAATTACAGGAAAAGAATTGAAGGTCCTTTGTAATATTTTTGATACAAAATAAATCTTTGAATCCTTGAAGGTATAATTTTTATAACTTAATTTCATAAATAAAAATAAATCATCTAAGCTTATTGCAGTAAATTCGTTTCATTCACACGAATAAACTTTTTCTTTAAAATATAAAATATGATTTGTATTTACGACTGCGCCCATTAAATTTCTATTTTAGCAACAATGATCTAACTAATGCCCATAAAACACAATCCACAATTTCAGAAAATGCTCGGAATCATCTGAGACCCGTATAACCTCCGATATAAAGTTATAAATTTAAAACCGGCGTTGTCTACTCCCGATGCCGATGCCAAAAATACATCAAAAACTTTTCGCTTTTAAAGCTTCGAGCGTAGGGTGCATTTAACGACCAGATTTTTCAGCGCATTAACAATGATTTTTTCTCGTGTGATGCAGTTTAATGATGCGTATAAGTCTGTTATTTCGGGGCGTTGGCTCGGCGCTATTTCGGAATTCGCTTTAGTGTTCTCTCTCTCTCTCTCTCTTTCTCTCTCTCCCTTTCGCTCTTGACTTCTCCTTCTATATAACTCCTCCGACCGATCCTGGACCGAAACTATCATTTTATTATCGATAAAGAATATAAAAAGTAATAGGCAGTAAAATTAAAATTTAAAAGAATAAAATGCGAAGTGGCAAATTTTTTTATTATTTATTGTACTCTGGTAAATTTTATTTTTGTAAACATCAGCTAAAAATATCTGTGATATCGTAAATTGATGTTTATATATGATGGAGATTGATAAACAATTCAACGATACAACTTCGTCATATTGCAAAACTATACTTGTTCAGTTATAATTATCTTGCAAATAGTTTTTTCCGAGATACAATTATCGCTAATGAGTAAATTGACGGAGCAGCTAATTTTCAAGTAGTCATCGAATATAAATATTCGCTCTATGCACATGACCTTGCTTTCGCTGCATAACTACTCCAAAACATTAAACAAAGCCTCTGATATTATAAATTAGATGATTAATCAGCCTAGGTGGTAGCTGCATTATTGTCCTCCACATTCTAAGAAGTTTAATTTATTTATCTTAACGAGGTTTACATCTCAACTAACATGAACCTTTCTTATATCTTATGAAATAGCAGCTGACATCACCGTTCTCTCATCATTACTGAGAAAATCTTTGGCTTTGAGTCTACACAACTGTAGATCAACATAAAATGAACATAGTTGGTAAAAATTTATTGCAATGATAGATCAGTCAATAATAATTAAAATTCCAAAAGCAATTAGCTTGCATATAATGAGCTTGAAAAAGTAATTGAAAAAAATTTTGTGATCAAAAGTCCTACATTTAATATTGTGAACAAGATAAAATTTTATTTCATCAATTTCATTTTCAACGCCATGCTATCAAATAACATAATATTAATTAATCCAACAAAATAACGAACCCCCCCCCCCATTTTTAACAACCCATAACAAAAAAATTCTTCCGCACAAATAACTAACACTATCCAGCCTTTACCCAAGTCCTCAATTACCCAGGCAATTTTTGCCAGTAACAAGCAAAGAAGAAAAAGCAAAACGAAAAAAGCCAGAGAGAAAGAGCGAGCCCGAGTAGATTCTGGGAAAAGTCGCGACGCGGATAAATTTGACTTGCCTGAGCCCCGCGGCTCTCGACGCCGCTTCTGGACTCGTGCGGTTATTTATTTCCGTGACGCGAGGACGCGCCCGCGCACACGAGAGTTAGTTCGGTATAGGGCGAAAGACGGGCTACGAGAAGTCCGTCAGGGCATGCGGAAAACGTTGGCTGAAACGATGACGAAGAATCGTATTCGATTTGCAAGAGGTTGGGTGTATGTATAGACATAGGTTGGGTTTGGGAGAGGGAAGTTTTCACTCTGTCATCCGTAATTAATTTACTTTCGTTTGGAGTTGTGGTTTTGGTTTAAGTCGGATAATGTGAAAGTATTGGCCTACTGTTTCGCTGGGATGAAGTAGGAAGAAGAGTGGGAATAATGATTAGTATGTTTTAGAAGTCGCGCTGCCTGTTGCGTTCAATTTCGATTTACGTATAATGGAAGTACAAGTATAATTACAGAATTTCATTAATTGTTTTGCAGTCATTTAAAAATGAGGCCAATTTTCTTGTAACTGAAACAGGAAGTTGAATTACTTTCTATTTTAATTAATTGAATATTGACTTTTATTCTAATTTTCAACCGATTGCGTTTACATTTTTGCAAAAAAGTCTCAAGACGTGAAATTTATAGTTTTGTATCTGCAATTTTCATTTTTTTTTTTAAAATTTATAAAATACAATTTATAAACTACAAAGTTATGGAACAAAGCGTAAAAATATTCAAATTATTTAATACCGAATATTTGAATCGGTGTAAAAGGATCCATCTAATTTTTATGTTACAATATCATCTAAGTATACTACAGTAAAGGTCCGTATTTTTTCAATTTTTACTTAGTGGATTCTTACAATTTTAATCATTAAGGGTTGAAATTTTGTCGAAAACTTTTTTTCTTAAATTGAAAATAATTATCTCTATTGCTGCGCATTTCTTAGAAATTTTCTTTTACATTTTATTTAAGCCTGCCAAAAACTACACAAACTTTAGTTCTCACTTCAAAATAACGCCGGAATATATGCATAATTTCATGTTACTTTTTCATGTTACATTTCAGAATTTATTGCGCTACCACCACCATGAAAAATCGATTCTTCAAGGTGTAATATCGGCTTTAATGAGTTTTCGAAACCTACGTACACATTCGCATTTGTTCTCACCTTTGCTTCGTTGGCCCAGAAAGTAATCGCTCACTGTACGGAACAATATAAAAGAAAAGAAAGACTAAAGAAAGATAAAAGTTTTTCTATTTTTCTACATTCGTCGGGTCAGATAAAACTCGCTCGACCCATAAATGTAAGCGTAAACGGATTTTACAGCTGAGCCTGCATTAAAATAACAATGGAGCTTTGGTGGCTATAAAAATCGCATTAAAAGCATGAATACGGTATTTTTTCGAGGGGAAGAGCGAATTGAAGATGGAAGCACGATTGCCTTTCCTTCTTAAAATCAGTATTATCTTTGCATTAAAAATGTAGTCAATAATGTTTTTAAAATGTCATTCTTATTTCTTTAAACACATGTATTTGTAATATACCAAATTCAAAAATATTGAACAATATCGTTATGAAAAATTATTTGTCTTTACAACATGCCATATAATTTTTATTTACGAACATTCGTCCTTCAGAAACGAATACGTTTTAAAATTTATTTTAGCATCGAATTGTGAAAGTGCTGTTTCTCATTTCTCGAAGCGCGTAGTCTTTGATACACCGGCCCGCGTTATTCAATCTTTTAAAACAAAAATCTATTTTCTGCGGTCAATTTATTAAAAACATTTTTTGAAATCCCGTCATCGCGCGCTCGGCCGGGACCTTTAAAAATAAAACGGCGATGTTTTCGCGCACCGCCGTGCCGAGATGCGAGAGAAAGGCAGAAAAAATAGAGAAGCGGTCACGTTTCATTACGTCTTTGAAGATATTCGTCATCCGAGCCTCCGGATAGCATTTTTCTCGCCGTCTCTCGGCTATCCTCTTTTTTTTTTATGTTTGACTCTTTTAAAGTCGAGTCGCGACTGGATACAGAGGGAATGAAAAAACGAGGAGGTAAACCGAATTCCTGTAGGTATGTGCCGAGAGAGTGCAACTTTTGAAATTCATGTTTTTATTCATTTATTTTGGTTTATCGAGGTTTAACTTTCATGATAATTAGGTAGTCTTTAATCAAAATATATTGTTTTTGTTTATTCTTGTTTACATCATACTTTTGATTGTGTTACATGATTATAAACGATCATTTATAAAAATCAGTAACAAAAAAACTTCTGAACATACAATAAGATAATAAAACATACTTTTTATTAAAATTACTTTCTTAATAATTGTTTCTGTGATTTTTATAAAAAGATTCTTTTGAAATAATTTTTACATAATTACAATATCATATACATAAATATTTAAGATTTAAAGTAATATTTTATTTGAAAATATCCAAATATTTTTATATTCTAGACATTCAAGACTTTCGGTGTATTTATTTTTAACAATAAATGAATTTATTTTTAACAATTTATTAATTGGAATTTGTCCTTCTTTGTTTGTTTACGTTTAAAAATTATATTTCTGCATATGTTTTTTAATGTAACGTTTTCTTATTTCTTGCTAATTTTTCTTACTTTGAGCGCTTAAACAACTTTGCAAAAACACAAACATTAAACACAAAACAAAAACGAAATTTTTGAAAATTTTTTTAAGATAGAAACTGTAAAATGTTATTATATACTTTATTATTTTCTCAATTTCTGGTACGTTGTTTCTAAAATATATACATACATTGAATATCTTACATGCACGCGTTCAAGTATTAACTAAAAAATGACGTAGTTTATAATACGGATTCCGGTTTTGTTCTAACTCTACCTTTTGCAATTTGTACTTTGATATTTTCTATTTTAATGCTCGTAGTTTCCTTATAAGAGTATCTAACTGAAACCTTATCAAAGTATTGCACAGACAGCTCGTATCATAATTGGTGCATAAAATTTACATTCTATATTAAATAAATCAATGTCAAGTTTTAATAAATTACTAAAATATAATGTAAATCAATATATTAGTTTTTTTACTTTTTAGACAAAATGGAATAGATATAAGTTAGACAGCATCGTATTATCTAATTGTTTTACTATGAATTTTACGTGTTTCATTTACATAACCGAAATTCTTTTGAGATCCTCCTGCCATATATTGAAATATAAATATGTAAATGTCTTTCTTAGTTATAACTATTAGATATGTTGCTAAAATGTTGCAATAAATAAAAAAAAATTCAAAAATATTATAACAAACTGACTGTACTCTCAAATATTTTATCTAATTACTGCCATAGTGTAATATTAGCACTATCACTATTTCCTATTCCCATCCAAACTCTTTCTTTTATCACTATCATTACCGATTTACAAATAATGCTCATGTCTTATTACTAATCTCAATCCAAAAACCCCGCTCATCAATACCCCTCACCTCACTATACCGTCAACATATACCCAACAAAATCATCGAATCGAAATCGATCCACTCACCTCCGCTACATACACCTCATCCCAACGTCAAACCATCTCGATTCCCTCTCGCTCACCCAACAAGGAAACCAACACTCCACGCTCAATATTTAATATCGCTCGCAGTCCCCCTCGGCTGCAGCCGATTCCGCCTTCCTCAATTTGTTACATCGGCAACGTCTACATTGTCCGCTCGCTCGCGGCGCCGCGTAAAAATCCTAGTAATTTATACCGCGAAGTCCGGTTTCCCCGCTGCTCCCTCCTCGCGCGTATATACACACGCGTGCACTTCATGCATCGCGAGTAGACTTCGTTCTTTTATCTCTCCTCCTGCTCCTCTCGTCCCTCTTTCTTCAGCTTCGTCTCGCGCATTTTTCTTCCTCGAGCGGGCATGAAAGACGAGACGAGTGTATGCGCGGACGAGGGACCCCGGCGGATCGGCTTCTTCCTCGGCTCTTCCCTGTATACGCGAGCGAGTCGAAGGGGATTACGGCTGGAGGGATAGCTTTTCGTTGGACGCTGGCTTTTTTTCTTCTAGGCGCTCTTCCGGGGATCTTTTTCCTATGGCCTGAGCGTCTCTGGTTACTACCGATTTTAATATCGAAAACTAACGTTTGCAGGCGAATTGTATTATATTATATAGTTTGACACCAAGCGACCTCCTTGCATTCCTCTCATCGAATTAAAAACAATGACTGTCGAAAAAGAAACAAAGCCGAGCGTGACTATATAAACTTTCTTCTATTTTGCATAAGCCCTTCGCTCCAGCGTCGCCTACTTAATTACGCATTCTATCGGCATGTCACTCCCGCAGAAAGAAGAAACAGCGCCCGATATACAAGCGGCCAGGCCGCAGAAACAAAAACAAGTACCCACACGAGCATTTCGAAGTAGACGCGCTAGTAAAGCAGTAGACTCGCGCCGAGAGCCACAACACACCTAGCAAACCGGTATTGCAGCGCACTCCCGGCTTTTCCTCGGCTACCATACCTTTTTACTCGCAAGCGCAGCTTCTTCGCTTTAAGGGGGCGGAGAGAGTTTAACGGCCCGGCGAGATATCGACGATGATAAATAAGCAGCGCGAGCGTTTGGCCCGCTTTTTTTTCGCGCTCGTTTTTTGCTGGGGCTCCCGCGAGTGTTATACAATTGTTTGGGCCCGCCGAGGATTTATGGGCGTACTTGGCTTGTTTCTCCGGAGCGGTAATGCGCCGGCTAAGGGACGAGAACGGCGCGAGTCGCGGGTGTTGCTGATTTATCGGTTATTTTACGGGGTTTTAAATTATTTTTAAACAATGAGGGGGAGAGAGGTGGAGCACGTGGAATTGAATTAGCGGAGGGTTTTTTTGCGGGGGGCAGGAGTGTTGCGTTTTTGCGCTGATTTTTTGAGGGTTGACTTTGAGGTGGTTAGGTTTCTGATTAGTGGATTGTTGTCGATGCTATTGCTTGAAAAATTATTAGCTTTTGAACGTTTTTATTAAATTTTTGAAATTAATGTAATTAATGATTATTTATTAAAGACTGAATACCTATTGCTGATTGCTACCTATACCAAAGTATATATTTGATTAATTACGAACGCTTATATCAAGTACCTAATTTATCAAAATACTTCAGCCACTGAATATAATCACGTCCATTCATATGTAGAATGAATGATTAGACTTTACTCATCATAAAGTATACCGGTACATTCTTTTACAAAAGCAAACTTATAGTAACCTATTAATTCTAAAGAATTTTACTTTAATCTGGTAATTTATTACAGCACTAAACATCGAAAGCTCTAGAGAAAGTTAACCAACTGGTCTTTGTATAAACTACACCATGTTATAGAGCGTGAAAAACAAGAATTTGTACATTTGACCTTCTTAGTAACAGAGACGTTGGGACAACCCCGCCAACAATGCCATTAAGTAACGTGTATTTATATGCATTTCTAAACTTTAAGTAGAAAATTCCTGACCCGGTAAGACCGCCGCAAGTCAAATAAACTTATCACTTTATTCCCAAACTCCAATAACGTAAAATAATCATTTTTCAAAACTCACTAAATCACTACCACAAATTACAACCCGCCAACATCTAATCACACGTTCCCCACAAAAAAAATTTCAAAATCACACACACACCAAAGCACCCAACCACTCCCCGACTCCCTCCCAATCAAACATCTCTCGCCCCGCAATCCGTAGAAAATACCTCCCAAGAGATAGCAAATAAATCAAAAGGCAATCTCGAAAAGTCGACGTTCTCGCATTCCTGCCGCGGCCGACGACCTTGGGATCCCAAAAAGTCAGGCTCGACTCTCGGCCTGCTCCAGCTCCAGCGACAATCCTCATTACCATACAACAAGGCCCACGGGGGCTCTCTTACTTCGAGGAGGGCGATGACGAGCCGGGTGCCTCCGCTCTGCAGGGCTATCGTCCCGATAGTCGTCGTTTTCGGCTTCGTAGTTGCCGTCGTGCTCGCCGGCTGCTGCTGCTGCCTGCTCCCCTCGACGATCTCCATGGCGCCGCTCTCCGGTTGCTGCTCCTGTTGCTGGTTCTCGCTCTCGGCGTGGTGGCCGTTCGTCGCCCCGGCGGCGCCGAGGCTCTCGTAGTCGTCGTTCACCATTGTCGATACGCACTGAATTGAAAGGGCTTTTTTCTTTCTTGGGCTGGCTTTGGGCCTGGTTTTTCTTTTTGGTGAGGAGGGGGGGGGGTCGATTGTGAGAGGGCTTGCGCCTCGTTATTGCGCGGGCTTTTTGTTTCGCTGAGGAATGCGCGGTGCTTTGGAAGCTGGGGAATGGTGAGGATGGGAGGTGGAGGAGGGCGTGAATGTTGAGTGTTTGAATTGTTGATGTTGGGGTTTTGTTTGTTGATGTGGTTGGGGAATTGTGATAAGGCTTGGTTCGGTTTTGAAAATTGATCGAGAGGAACTAAAGAAAAATTGAAAATTTGTATATGATGAGATCAATGATGATATTGTAAATCATTTAAAAATTGATTTTTAAAAAGATCGTTTGCAGAAACATTATAGTGTTAATCAGAATTATTGTAAATTTTACTTTTAAAAAGTAATAAAGTTTTTATATTACTTAACGCTCTACCTTCGGTACTTCTAATTAGTACTAACAATAAAAAATTTTTTTAATCGCAATAGTGTTGTTCTTAACACCGTTATAAATCCCATCATCGCAACAAATAACAGTTCATCTACATTTTCCGTGCATTTTTATTACATCTATTTACCGGTTTTTATAATTCTGTCAACCGATCCCAAATCTAATTCATCTGCTGTAATCAATTTTCCCACCTTGTCACGCTAGAGGAATGAGGTGAACACCAAAGTCGGTAAAAATCATCGTGTTTATATATCAATGATTCGTGTCACGCGTGAACTTACGAAAGTGTGTACTACGGCTCGATCAAGAGCGATAAGAAGAAAACTCTCTTGGGTATAGACTCGCCGTAAGATCGATAGCTCTCATTTTAGAATTTAGTTTAATTATATGTGTTCTACAAAATGGATTATAATTCTTTAATGATTTATGACGACTGATGATAAAAATAGTGTAATATTAAAAGCAATTAACTAATTTACAAAAATAATAATTATTATTTAATTCAGTTTTGTATATTACTGATCGGATTGTTTCATTTCATGCTTTTCAAAATTCAATACTGCAATGCAAAAATGGTAATTAATTTTATTCATGATGCACGATTTCCATATAGAATAAGATGAAGAACCGATTACGCCCGTGATACAATAGTCTATTTTAAAGGATGAATAACTATCACACAATGATATCACTAGTCATCCAACATGTCGCACTATACAAACTACACTTCACCAAAATCTCATCACCTCTACAATCACCCACAAATCCATTATCCTCCCCTCTATTTCCCCTTATCACCAGAAGAAAAAAAACAAAAAAACAACCCTCGCTGAATCGCGCGATTAGCAGCCCGTAAACGGAGGACGAGCCACGTTCGGGGAAGGCATTATTCTTGGCCGCGGACCAAGAAGAAGCCGCCCGCGATGTACACACGCGGCCGCGAGACGCGCGACCGAAATAGAAACTTTTTACGCCGCGGATATCGTCTTTTTTTCTTTTTATCCCGTTCACCGAGCCTCTTTGTGTTTCGGCCCGCTCTATTCCATTACGCGAGATAATGGAGAGGGCCGAGATTTATCGGCAGCGCCGGGTTTTCTTTTAAATGCTAGCTCCCGCGCGCTGCTCCGGTGAGGAGCTGCATATTACTGGGAGCTTCTTTTTTGATCGGAGCTGTTACTACTGCGGGGCTTCATATGCGCGCTGCCTTCGCGCGCGATTATTGGTTTCAGGTGCTTCTCTGGGTGTGGGTTTGCTTGGGGATGTTATTTTTTTGATTTATCGGAGCTGGTTGTGAATTTGGTGATGGGTAATTGGTAATTGATCGAAGGTGAAGGTGTATTATAATAAGACGGGATTGCGATATTCTTTTGCTAGTTGGGAATGATGTAAGAATATGTTTTGATAATATTCAAAAAGTTTATAGAAAAAAGTCAATATTTTATTTTCAGTTTCGATACATTGAAATTTACGTCTTTCTTTCGATTAATAAAGACTTTCTATAGTTAGCCTCAGTATATACAATCAGTTTCGAATATCATCAAATTAACATATCCTCATACCTCTAAGTTACAGCATCAGTAAGGATGACAGCACGAACGAGAACCGTTAAGCTATTATGTGTTTTATTTTACCGTATATTCATTATTTACCTACTTGAGAATTACAAAAGGAATACCAAAGATGTAATATTACGTCGACTTAACATCGAATACTTATACTTTTTTTACTTTTTCGGGATAAAAATAAATGTTACATCATTCATTTTATGTACTTGCAGAACTTTCTAAAATGAATCTTGTTGGATAAGCAGTTTATTCGTTCACAGTAGTATTGATTGAAGATGTGTTTCAATAAAATTTTTATGTGAATTATTTCATATTCCGTTTTATAAATTTATCGAAAATATTATTTAATGTCTCATCTTTCTTGCTTCTTTTAATTCAATATTCAATAAAAATTAAGATAATTATTCCTATGATATGGTTTGAAAAAGTTTATTAAACACAGAAGTCTTTGATGTATTAAAACAAAGTTAAAAGAAATATTGCTCATTCTTAAATCTCATAAAATATGATGACTATTTGCAGATGCAAAATTATGAATGCTAATCTTCGCACTGACCGCAACTACTTATCCAGCAATCCTCCAATATTTCTCAAGTAATCCATATAACTAACTAAACTTTCCTCAAAATTTACCAATATCCCACACCAAATCCATGACATCAAAAAAATCTAGCATCATCAAAACAAACGAACCCAAAACCTTCCCACAAAACAAAAAGCACCAAACCATAATAAAGTCGTTCCCCACACAACCACGAATCCCAAAACTCCACTCTCCCACATAATACGAATCACGCGATCTCTCTACATATACCCCGGCGCTCTTCGCGAGCGCACACCTACATGCCCAAACTCTTACAGACCCGTGTATCTTTGTTCGATGCGTCGCTCTCTCGCACGCTTATATATCCACACGCACGCGGCCAGCTACTCTCCCGCGAGAGCTAGCCGGCGGGATAAAACCGGCCTGACTGGTGGCGTTCTTCGAATGAGAAATATCGCCTCGAAAGCGACCCAGAGTTTTGGGAGCCAGCTCGAAAAAGCGCGCCAGAAGAACAACTGATTGTAAGAGCGAGCTTAGAGGTGCATCTCGCGCCGGCTGATTACACCTTATCAGCGAGGGACGCTGGGTCTGGTTTATCTTATCGGGAGTTCAAACGTTATGCGCGGCGAGTTTGCGTGTTTTTTTCTGTGTTTGGGATGTTTTGGGATGGCGAGGAAGGGCCGATTGTCTTGGGATTTTGGCTGGGATTACGCGAGTGCGAAACGGAGACTAAACAGTTGGCGGCGGCCGCGCAGGCTGGAAATAGAGATGAGCTTGAATGAGGCTTTTTACGGGATTTGTTTACGGGCGGTTGGGTTTTTGGTGCCGGAGGAGACGTGATAACAAACACGAGAGTGAGGTTTTGTTTAGCGTTTTTTTTTGAGTTTAGATCTTTGGCGAGATAAAAGGATAATTTAAACAATTTGTGAGCGTGTTAATGTTTACTAGTTACCACTTGTAACATATTTGTCTTTGGTGGAGCTAAAGGCTCTTTCGGAAACAAAGTTTAAATGTTTATATGTATGCAGAGAATACGATAGTGTTAAAACACTTTGTTTTTTGTTGTTTTTTTTAAAGTAAGAATAGTGGATTTCAAAGCATGACAAGACGGACCAAGTATTTCTTGGAAAATTTAGATATTTAAGATGCACTAAAGTAAAGCCTTATAACTTGAATACATTTATTTTTATTAGACTTACAGCGCTTCGATATTACAATTCTTTGAACCAATTTTATATCTTGATGAACAATTTATCAAAAAACACATGGTTGCACATTTTTTCTACTGTTCTTTTCTTTTTTATTGCATTTTTATACCGATTGTTAGTAATACATTATACGCGCTACTACAAGAGTGACGATGGCCATAAAAATGTTAGTACCAAAAAAATAAAAATATTTCAAGCTACTTTAAAATTCTAATTTCGGCCGTGACACTCTGATGCAGATATTTCCTGGCTCGACGAATCTGTGACATTTTCTCATCACGTTTGCGGTTAAGCTTTAAGTTACTATGGCTTCACTGTTTTGTTTTATCACGTTATCTGTTTTAGCCTCGGATGAACAGTCAATCATTTTAATGTGCGAGGTTATTGTTGCGCTTAATTAACTTACTTTTCTTTAAACTAATTTGTAATAAAATTTCTTATTTTTATGTTTTTTAAAACATCAATCATTCAAATTCCGATAAGTTGTGATAAAAATTAAAGATAAAGTTTGAGATCAACTTTAAAAATAAACGTATTCGAAGAAATTTTGGATTATTAATGTCTTTTGTAATATATATATAATAAATCTACTTAATTAAATTTACATTCAATATTTTGTGAAATCGTTATGCTAGAAATTATCAACTACAAAAACTACAAGGTTAACAAATTCGAAGCTCGAGTTTTAATAGGGATTCTCGTCTTCACTTTGGAAATCCACATTAAAGTGATGAAATCCACTTTCCAATACTGTATATCTAAAATAGTTCTAATCAAAACAAATTATGTGTATTTTGTTTAGATTTTTGATTTTCAAAAGCTTCTATTTTCGAAATCAAGGTCGTATGAAATTGTGTCATTTTTACGCTTTGATCAATTTTATTTAGTTTTATTGTTATGATAAATACAAAATAATATTTATTATTATTAAATTAACTTGTTCGAGATATTGTAAATAAATTTTATTTTTGTAAATATATTAATTATTTAAAAATATATTAATTAATTACTTCAATAATAGCTTAAATATTTAACAAAATTTATAAATATTTTAAAACTTCCAATTGATAAATGAAAACACATAATTCGGTAATCAATGTATTTGCAGATAATTTTACGAACACACACTGCCCAAAATACCACATGATTTTTCCTGTTTTTATAATATCAAGTCATCCAATTAAATTTCTGGTCACAGCCTCATTTAGAAAACGTAGTCACATCCATTAGTTCATGATATCTTTTGCCAACGAATTTGTTAATGAATTTCTGTAATAACACCTTCTAGATCACTATAACATTTCTGCAAACGCTCGTATCAATTCTCCCAATAATCTACGCAAATCATCATCGATTTCCGCAATATACAACCTTCAATAAATCCAAATTTCACAAAACCAACCAATCACAACCAAACGCCAACAAAACCCATCATAACCCTCCCCACATCTCCAAACCCCCATCAACCACCCTCTAAACACCACCGCCCAAACTGCTCCAACCCATCATCCAACCCATCCCCTCAAATTCCCAAACCCAATCGCTCTCCCTCAACCACCTCCTCAAAACCAAGCCAAAACCAACCAAAACAAAAAGCAGCCGAGAGAGAAGCGACCAGCGGCTATCCCAGCCCTTCTACCGGTCTCTCACGCAGGGAGAGAGAGAGCCAGCCGATCGGCCCGTTCTCACGTGCGGCTCTGACAGTACCGCGGCTGCATCGGCAACCTCACGCGCGCACACACACACACAGCGCGGGGGAGGAAGGTCGGATCCCTCCTCTCGATAACGATAAAATGGCACTTCTCTCTCCTCTCGTTTCTGCACACACGCGAGCGCGCGCGTCGAGAGAGCTCGGTCCGGCGCGATCGCCGCACAAGCCGGCACTGGGCTTCTGCTGGCGCCGATGCCAGTATATTCCTCCTCGATTCGGAAAGCCAAGCGGCCGCCCCGCCACCGAGCTGCTGCTGCTGCTCTCGTGAGGCCTCCAGTGCGTATGCGGACGGAGAGAGAGAGAGAGAGGATGAGAGAGGGATAAAGATAGAGAGAGAGAGGGTAAAGGGTCTGGAGGAATTCTGAGGTAAACCTTTGCCGGCGCGGCTGCTCGAGCGGTCTCACCTAAATTTAGAGAAGATCTCGGCCGAGAGAGTGAGGAGGAATAGAGTTTGGCGGGCTATTTCGCTAGCCTGATATTTAGGTGGATATTATTGAGCGTTGAGAGAGGGATTTCTGGGCTGTTGATTGATTTGGAATTTTTTGGAAGGGATGGGGCTGGGTTTTTGTTTAGGTTATTGTTTTGCGGCGATCGGTGTGGGATAAGTGCGGTTGATTGGGGAACGGTTGGGTGATTAATAGAGCCTAGAGGGTAGAGGGATTCGAGCTCTTTAGGGTTCAAGTTTTTAAGAACTTGAACTCTAATAAAAATAAAATGTTTTATTCTTTGCTTAAAGTTTGCAGAAAATGGGTGAAGGTACAAGTTCGGTATTGCAATTATAGTCTAGTTTTATTTTTTTAGATTGTAGACAGACAGTCAGTCTGACAGATATTTTTAATAGACATATGCCAGACTTGTGCCAGATTTATTTTTTTAAACGGTCAACTAATGTTTTAATATATTGTATTGGAAGACACAAACTAGTGTAGCTAATGCAAATTAAAATAATTATTAATAATGATTAATCATTAATCATTACTTATCTTATTATAATTTTAAAGTTTGACCACATCGGGAATTATTACGTTCTTTTTTTTTAATAAAAATCTTAAAATTAAAATATTTTTTCTAAAAACTATTTCATGAAAAAAGAGATATTTAAAAAAAAAGCACGTTCCTACTTCGTAGTATCTTATCGGAGAGAATAGAAAAAAAATATTATAGTTTTAATTCTTATAAATTTGGTAAATACCCAAGAATAGAAAGATGAATTTTATAGGTTTATAAAAATTATACAAAATTGAAAAAGTAAAATGAGACAGATCATAAAGAAAAAAGTAGTAAAAACTTAGAAGAGTATTAAGTATGAAATATAGCTTCTGACAGTTACTAAAATATAAAAAAGTGGAGGTTGACGGAAGAAAAAAATGAATAAGAGCTTGAAAAGATCAAAACACATAGAGAAAAGTCAGTATATTTTTAGCTCCTTCTTTTTATAAACGATTTGAAAGAGTTATGAGTGTGCAATTGTCGTTATCGATCATTTCGTATTTTATGCGTATATTGCTCGACTTCTTCTACTTCTTTTCGTTCAGTTATATTTATAATCTAATTTTTTCAAGTATCGGTGATCAAAATCAATGGGAAATTCCTCACAAATTATCGAATCTAATTTTAACTTTCTTTGATAATTAAATTATATTGATATACATATTTCTTTAGGTTTTGTATTTGCTTCTAATAACTTTGAAAAACTAAATTTACTTAGATAACACCATACTAACATTGTGATATCAATTATCAATGCCGGTAAAAAAGGAATCTACTTCGACATCTATGAAAAAATATAAATAAAATAAGTCACTCCCTTATAGGTCGTGCCTAATAAGTAAAATATAATCTAATCTTCTTATTAATATTGAAATAATTATTTTATTTATAAGTAATATTAAAAAGTTTCAATAGATAAAATAATTTTATTATCTTTAAGAAAAACACATGTAAAATTTTTTGTACCAATCATCATATAGATACAAATTTTTGTTTTTAAATTCATAAATATTATCAAAATTTGTAAATATTAAAAATTTTTCGAGTTAATTATTTGAATTATCAGTTTTTGTCTTTTTGCAATATATCCTACCTTTCTGTTTTAATATTATTTAAACATAACTGACAACATAAATACACATAAGTCTTATATATGATCATTTTTATTTTTATTATAACATTTATTTGACTAAAGTAACAATTCGTAAACGTGATACTATTTCTAAAATACTATTCTAAAACCATTAACACAACAATGATAAGCGCTAGCAATAAATATTTATTAAAATGCAATTTATTAATATGTATTAACAAAAACGTAAGATTTGTAATAAAAATACTTGAAACATACAAAAATGCGAATGTTATAACAATGGCTATGTGCGCAAAGGTTATTGCAATGTGTGCTTAAGTTTTATGATGCGTAAGCGTTATAATGTTATATCAAAATGCGGAAACAGTTTTCTCTTAGTAAAACTTTGTTGCTTCATTTACAAAAATTTATAAAATTAACGATATAAAAATATACTATTAATCATAATGAAATGGTATTTTAAAATACTAACAAACGTATTGTTGTAATTTATGACATTGTCATTTGTAAGTAATTTAATATTACAACAATGAGTAAGAATTTTATGAATTATGAAGAATGTTATAAATAATTTTCTGTTGAGCCGATTTACTTATTTTCAAAAATTCATTATACTTCGACTTGACAGTTTATTGGCTATATTAATATCGACACATTATTACCGACAAAATAACAAGACGAAACAAAAGTATATATTTGCTTAATAAATGAGTATAATTTTATTAGATTTTTTCAAGAAATCCATAATAGTAATCACTTTCTTCGATCAAAAACTAATAGCCTTACTTTTCTATTTATATTCGATGCATATACAGTATTAATACTACGCGATAATTAAAAAATTGTATTTCCCATCTAAATCGATCAAAAAACAAAAGAACCAAATCTATCTTTAACAAATCTCGATCGCCTCCCACTCAAACGAAAAATCTCAATATGTACAATCCCAAGCCACCATTAATCCACAAATCAAAAGAAGCCAAAGTTTCTCTCCTCAATCTCATCAAACGCAACACACTAGCTCTCTGCAATATTAGTTGAACTCGCAGACGGCAATGGCTGCCGGCAGTGAGGCCAGCTCCTCAGGCACATGCTGCTGACACTGCTGCTGCTGAATCGGCGTCGAGCGGCCCTCACTTACCGTTTTCATCATCGTCAGGAATTCCTGATCCTCCAGCGTCAGCTCCAGCTCGCTTTCCGGAATCTCCTCGAGTTTCGCCGGCTGCTCGAGGTGGTAGCCGTTCAAAGACCCAGTGGCCACGGATTTAAGGTAGTTTATGGTGGTGCTGGGCGAGGCGTAGGTGTGTTCCTCGCGCTGGGTTTTTAAGGGGGATGGTGGGTGGGTGGAGGAGGGGGAGTAGCCGTTGAGGATCGTGCGGTTGAGATCCTGGAGCTCGCGGTAGTCGAGGTTGTCGGTGTGGTCGGTTATCGTGTTGGAGACGAGCTTGTAGGAGGCGACGCCCATGTGCGTGTTGTGGGAGACGCGCAGGGTCGTTGTTTCCGTGGTCTCTTTCACGATTTTGCCGCCCTTCTCCTGGAAGGAATGGATAGACCATGAGAATTCATTTATAATCTGATTTGAATATTGTTATGCATCGAATTAGGCTTAGTTTTATGACTTAAATTGCTTGCATGTGAGGAAAAACATTGAGAACTGTGTAATTATCTTAGTATTCATTTTTATCTCTGTTGTATGACATATTGTTAAAAGTATATTTTATGAAATCTCGAACTATATAATTTAAATTTTTATTTCCCTATCACTGCAGATATAAATATTAATTTTGTTTTTGTAAGTAGATATATGAAGGGTCCAATAAGACTTCTTTTAAGATTACCATTATAGTGCAATATACAAACATTATATTTCTCCAACTTAAATTAATTAATTAATAAACTTGGAAATTTATTTAATTATTTCAATGATTCGGTACTTAAAAAGACATTAAACTTTATATATTTATTTTGAAATGTGCATGTAACTTATATCCTTTAAGCTTACGTAGAAATACAAATGTTTTAAGACAAACATAATTAACTTCATAAAATTGTAAGTAAATGTGAAGTAAATATGTTCAAAAGATAAGAGATTTCGTAAATGAAATGCAAACATTTTATGACATTTAAATTGAAGTTACCTGAATCGTTCGTTGAATGACGGTCGCGCCATCCGGAGTGTATTCGATTACATCTTCATTAGTAGTATTCGTTGATACCGCGGTTTCGGATTTCGCTACCGGAAGTACCTCGGTTTTCTTTGTCGACTCATCTTCCGCTTTTCGGCTGAAAATGATTTTACCAAATTAGTATTTATAAGTTTAAGTTCAATTAATCTCAATGATTATTATATTATTATTACATTTTGTTATGCAAAATTTAAATAAACAATTCTATTTAAAAGGTTGAGTGAAATACTGTATTCCAAAAAATTCATGTCTATTTATAAAATCTTAAATGTACGTCTGGTTTTGAATTTATTCGTCCATGTTTTTTTTAGAGAAACATGTTTTTAATAAAAACAAACAGATTTCAAAATTTTATCTAAAAATAATTAAATGCTCTACTTTCATTTGGCATGAAATTATCATTTCTCACAGATCAGTTAACTTTTTAGTTTTCGTTGCTAGCACAAGTTAGAAAAACTACACGATAAAACTAATACATTTTAATGCAAATATCTTGTAGTGCTTCATCGTATTGAGCCCGACAAAATAACAAGTAAACAATAATAAATATACAAATTTAAAGTTTTTATTATACACAAAAATAATCTGAACCCACTTTTACGATCCCATACAAAAAAAAAA